>JABUQX010129340.1:0-25000 GCA_015478945.1 Trachelipus rathkii
TTCATACTAATAGAATGAAATCATTCACAAATAAATGAAGCGGTAAAAAGATTGACGTCAACAAGATGATCATACATAATGATCATTTCAAAATGTATGAGTGACATTACAAAGTTGAGTAGTCAATTTGTTAATATATATATTAGAAATGCGGGAGGCCAATCAGGAGTAAAGGTTAGTTGAATCCTTGCATCAGTTGAGGGCAATCACACAACAATATCTCATTTACGCTGAAACTGATGTAGTGAAGTGTTGAAAATCGGTTAGTGTGAGTAATGGAGTGTAGGTGTAGGTGTAAACGTGTATATGGTTAGATGTTCTATAGTGCGTCTCGTGGAGCGCCCTAGAGGCGGGCTGTTTAGTGAAACGTGTCATCAGTCGTGTGATAGGAGTCGCTGTAGACTGACCCGTGTGCACTCGTGAGATTAACGGTCCATATCAGAACTCCACCCAGTACAATGCCGCCGACAGTGGTACTTGTTACATGTGACGCTCAGGAACCGCTCTGCGCATAACTATATAGGAAGTTAAGTTTGGTCAGTAATAACTGTGAGTGAGAGCAGATAATTGTGACATTCAATTAAATGTCACACTTAGAGAAAGGTATTGGTACTCCAATATCGTTACTTCTATACATGCAGTTATTTGTTATCTGTACAACCTAGCAGTGAGAAGTATAGCACAGTATACATAGGCGTTTAACAGTAGATTAGATCAGAACCGGAAGCTATGTACAGGTGATAGCAGACAAAGAGAAACGAACATCTCATGTAATTGAATTTGTAATGGCAAGCATCTAGGCAGTGTTGTATATATACACCAAATGCGAATCTCATGAGTCGGACGATTTGTGTAAATACTATAAACTACTACAACGTAAGGTGGGTCGTACACCCACATTCGAGCGGCGGAACTAGCTTTTATTGAGGGAGACTAGATTCAGGAGAGTACGTGGTAGATGTTGCGGTGTCCTAGAGATAAGAAAAGCGATGATCTCACTCCGGGGTCACGCATGGCACTATGTCGATATGAAGGGAGAGATATATGGGCACTAGTATGTTGGTTGCACTCACTTCATTAGCTCGCACTATGGAGCTCTAAGACTCATATTGATGGGCATTGAACGAGAGTGAGCGTTGTCGCGATAGAATTGGCGTTTCGTCCGGGGGGTGCTTGGACTCCTGCAGTGGTTGGTCCAAGCCCCCTCTAACCCACAATCTCGCCACAATATATTAGGTCTTACATTGGCACTACACTGAGTGAGTACATCTACTCACAACTATTGGACACTTAAACCTGGCCTTATATATACACTGGCACTACTATCTATAATATATCTCACTTATGATAGAGCTAATATAATAATTGAAATACATTCTACTAGAATACTTATCTTACGCTCGTGATTGGTATAACAATTCAATAAGCCTAATCTATGAATTTACGTGGGGTCAAAATATGACCCATGGGTTAATTAATATATATATATTATAGGTCACAAGTCCAATGAGGCCGTAAATGATCATGTAAACAAGTTAAGACATCAAAAAATGGGCTAAGTCATAAAGGAAGGCACTAAAAATTTACAAAATACGTGTGTGGAAATTGTGTATCAAATATAGACATTGTGATACACAATATATGGGTTGGAGAGAGTTTGTGTAACGTAGTTGTACACTCGTGTAGCAATCTATTAAGGTGTTATCGGTATAAACAATGTAAGTGGTCTGATGATTAGAATGTTCTTGATATTTAGTGTACAACAGTGAATGTGTGTATATAGTGTCAGCTCTCGTGTGTATCAATCACCACTGAATACGTTGGAGAGCTGCGTGATATGTATGTGTGGTGAATTTTTTTTTAATAAGTACAGTAACAATGAATTTGAGAGCATTTAACAAGCTGTGTTGTATGTAGAATTATTGAATGAGTAGTTGATGTATGTGTATGATGTTAACAAGGAAAGAGATTAGGATGTGAGCTACACTAAATTCAGTCTCGGACAAGAAATGAAATGCTCGACTGATTGGAGCCAACTGATGTGGCAATAGAACAATCCGTGCTTGAGCGTCACAATCCTGACCATTCGTCTATCTTCTTGTAAGTTCGACTGCCGAATACTATGCTCAAATCATAGTATTTATAAGATATTCACTCAAATAAAGTGAGCTAAGCTCATAAAGAGAGTTGGAGCAAAAATTACCAGAGTGGGCAAATAATGACTTATTCAATTATAGTATTAATATTATATATATATAGTATAAGCAAGGTAAGGGCGAAATCTGTTTTTGTAAGTTAAGGTAAAGTATATTGAATCAAAAAAGGGCTCAGCCCTAAATTGATGGAACAAATTACAGAGTGCGGTACAAAAATGACCCATGGATAAAATACAAAGGTTGTCGTATATAATAATTATAGGGTGGTGGTTATAGTATAATCATTATAAGTTTGCTTTTACTCACGTTATTGCCGCAACCTTCTCGATGAAGGTTAGCACATAAAAATATTAAGTTATTTCCAAAAATTAGAGTTGCAAAAAATAGGGTTGCCAAATTAGAGTATGTACCTAAAAAAATATGTATCTCTAATTAAAAATATTAGGGTATCAAAAAAAATACCGTGTGAGGCCTAAATAGACCATGGAAGACATAAAGGTTGGTCGAAAATATGTAACGGTTCACAAAAAGGTGAGAAAAAAAGGTACAGGAGGTAATATATAAATATTATTTAGGTTAAATTTTAATCTTTAGGTGTAAAGTCAATAAAAGGTCAGAAAGGTCGGGTATATGGCAAAGGCATTTGCGATCCGAACTGACCTGCCCTACTACTCATCGTTCAATACATTCATATTATATATAAACTTCTGTATGGTATGTAAGTACCATTGAGATACGTGTTCAGGTATTTAATTAAATTATGCTCGCAAACACCTATTATAATTATAATAAGATTAAAAATATTTTATTAATTCCTCTTGAGTGATATATTTTGCTGTTAAATCGAGTTATTTATAATATAAGATAGTTTCTCTATTTTCATAATGTTTAATATATTAAGGGAGATAATATTACACTTTATATATAATATAAATATATATAGATAATGATATAAATAAGTATTAAATATATATAAATAGTCTTTGGTGTCCGTAAGTTTAGTTTAGCTAATAATAATAACTTTATAATCAATATAAGAGCTAATTATTAAAAATTAGATTCATAATATATATATAAGTTTAAACCATGATAAGAGTGTTATATGAATATAGTTAAGATATTATCACTATACAAGATACATACATTTATCCTGAGAGAAGTTTTTATAATAAAATATTCTACCGTTTACACGGTCTATACATTTCCCTATAAGAGGATGTTTTTAGTCTCGACGCACTTACATGAGCTGTTGGCTGTTACTCATTGTTCTTTCTTAATCATTTAATGATTAATATATATCGATACATGATTGAGATGAGAACTTCTTCGCATCTTGAGATAAAATTTATAAATATAAGTTCAATAATAATTCTGAATTAAAGGGTAACTTTGACTGCGATGATTTAAGATCATACCTTAAGTAAGTAATGTTTATATTTATAAATACTAATATTCAATAGTGATTAAATAATAACGTATATCAGTAGAACAAATTTTATAGGTCTCGAGTAGTGGATACTTATGTAGATCGCTTCTGTGAGATCATGACCATCGGGTTTAACACTAACTTAGTCCTCAGATATATAAATACATGATATCGTAAGGTGTAGTCAGATTATTATACAGAATGACCTAGGAATTATTAAGAATATTATTCGAGAGGTACCTACTCTGTATTTATATGTTGATTATGAGCGTGAATATAAGTAATTAATAACTTAATTAAATAGATTATAGGATTTACTCACACTCACTCACTGATTACATGTGTAGGGTTACATGTGAATGAAGTGATCAATTCACTATCTCTTATATTACAAGTCTGGGCGGAGGGATAGGTATATAAGAAAATATAGCATCTTGTAGAGGTGACATATATAATCACTGGACGTATAATGATGAAAGATTTGTTTAAACATTCCTTATATATAAAATAGTTTATAATCAGGCTGCTCATGTTATATAGATAAAATGTTGCTAGTTCTCATCAGTATTATTATAATAGGCAAACACATAAAGTAAAGCACATTTGTCATAACTGGTTTCTTCTTCGTATGTTTCTTACTCTTATAGGTTTTTTTACGGTGACCTAACTACTTGACAGTCTCTTTACGTCCGTTTACTATTATGTGTATAACTATATATTCATCTACAGTTATCATGGCGAGTAAGACAGAGCTCTCATTCTCGTTTCAGAGCTGTTCGATGGTTTACTCCTCATGTACATGAATACTCTGAACATAGTGATAAAAGTTATTTTCTTCTATCACGTTAGTTCTCCTATGAGCGTGCTCTGTTAAGCATATCGGTTATTTAGACTTTTGCTTCTGATCATGAGATTTTTAACAAAGTGACAGAGCACCGTTGACCGAAGCTAACGCACCGCATAAAACTAAAACAAATCCTTTAATGTATATAAACTACTATATATCATGATTTATCTGATTAAGCACAAGTTCCATGTTAATTTAATCTAAATTATTTATAATTATTTACGAGAAGCTTCCTTTCTAATTGAGTAACTTTACTCACATATATATACTCAACTATACTGCATGTCCATTTGTGAATGGATATATATTAAACTGGGTGCCTTCATACAGTCTCTATATTATTATATAAAATTATATAAATTAGAGCAGAATCTCAAGTTTGTAGTTCTGAGAATCAAAAGTATGAATTATTTAATAGAGCCGTCTTGGGTTGCTAACAAACATTTTACAATCATATTACTTACTTTGACAAGGCCATAATTTTCACCCTACTAATATTGAGATCTGTCTATATATATTAATGTATATTATAAACATTGAGGCACATTAAACACAAGAGATGTTGAACATTCATTAGAAGGCATGCATAATCACTAATAAATGTATATAGATATCGCAGTGTTTATCATTTTATAGATTACATATCAAATTGATGGACAGCTCAAGACTTAATTTATTTAAGCGTATTAGTTCTTCACCGCATTTAGTTTGATTACGAGTTATTTTCTCTTTATTCATGCCATCTCTACATATACAAGTAACACTAATAATACCAAAATCTCTTTGCAACCTAAAGTCGATTAGTAAAATAATAAAATATCTCACTATATTTCAGTAGTTTACACTTGAGCTGAAGTTCCGTCGAACTTTACTTTCCAAAGATCCGTAACTTAGGTTTTAATTAACATAGAGAAAACACTTAAATTATATATGCAAATACTTGTCTATTCATATATTATTATTCATTGTTATATAGAATGACCTAGTAATACATCATGATAAACCGTAATTGAGTTAGAGCGGCCTGAATTATTGGGTAAATATATTAATTTCATAGGCTTCAAAGTTAAATTCATAGTTAAATATAAACGATTTGGCTTTTATAATATAGTTATAAATTTTTTAACATATATTTATATATCCGTTTTCTAAAAATTACTAATGTGAGGCTATATATCTATATATAATTATGAGAAGGTCACTTCAGAATATATTAATTATTATCACTTAAATACTATGCTTCATAACCATTTCTCTATCGAAAGTTATGGGTTCAATAATTGAGTTGTATGATCTGATATATTTATTATTAGAACGTATGTATAAGATATCCATAGAAATCAGATAGATGGTAGCGTTAAAATAGATAATGATCTTCGGCAGGTCATATTACAGTTTCTCAATTTCTAATATACAATATTTTCATACTGAGTGCCTAGACTCTTTAATACACTATACTATATATAGGAGCTCTTCGTATATGTAGCATTTACCAACACTGCTAGTGTCACACTAGTGGAGAAAAGAGTGAGGGGGATTCCTTCTAGACACCATCTATAATAATAAACCTTACAGTTCTAATGAGCCATTATTCAGAGTATATGTGCACACTAGGAAAACTTTAACTCTACAATACACATTCTTATTAGAGTGTGATGAACTTGGTTAGCTTAACTGTTCGTTAGTGGTATTCGTCGTGCATAAACACTGGGTGCGCTCTTCGTAATCGATATATGCTTAGGAGACAAGACGATCATCTCGAAAACACTTAGTCGTGATATCAATCATTTGCGCAAGATTCATAATCAAAATGGAGTAGATTGAGAGTGAATGTGGTGTTGCTGTGTTTGTTATATGAGGTGATCGTAATAACTAGCATTTAGGCATTCATCGGGGCATTAGAAGATGTGCATTAGTAAATATGATCGAGCATTATGAGGTTCTAGTATGATATCGAGAGATAAATTCTAAATATTTGGAGAATGATAACGATAGTAAACATTAATTGCTAGTACATGAAAACTTAAGATGGAAAAAGCTAGTGGAAGATGAATAAACTTCATACTATTATCAGGTAGTGCTCGAGAAGCATTGAGATCTGGTTGATATGGTATGATTAACATCGATAGTGTACACTAACAATGTGATAGATGATGTTATTAATTAAAGCTTATGCCAGATATGACAATAGGAGGTAGTTAGCAGATTAAGTACGACGTCTTAGAATTATCAGAGTATTGAGCTTGTAGTATATACGAGTACCAGTAGGAATATACATATGAGAGAGATATATATTATAGATGGGCTCTAAGTGTAGTATGTGCTGTGTATGACTTAATCTTGCACGATAAATAAGATAAACACTTATTTCACTTGTAGGCCGCATAAAGAAGGGTGATGAGCACTCGATATCATTGTATTTTTCAGATATAATAGGCAAAACAATCTAAAAAAGGAAGAGTAGGCGTGAGAAGTACTGGTCTTGGAATAACTTGAAAATACTAATGATTTAGAAAAAACTAAGTGAAGGTGTGTGACTGCGAGAATAGCAATATTTTTGCTAATACTAGGCTATTTTTTGCTCACTATTATCTATTCTAGAGCATAAGCTCGTCATGAACATGTATTGAGTTACAATTCATCAGTTACAGGTAGTGTCATTAGTAAGGATCTGCTATATACTCTGTAGTGAGTATGGTTCGTGAAGGTTTCTTTTGTTTAGTGGCTGTTGATAAGTCCATAGAAGCCGTTGATGGCAACGTTAAATAGGAACATAATTACGTTAAAACTGCCACGTGCTAAGAATAATACCCTGTTCACAAAGATAATATACTGATAACAGAATGTTGTTTTAATTAAGACTCTAAGGCTTTGATGATAACAGTGAAACTCAAAGGGCTGTCTCTCTATGGTATGTACTCACAACATACTGCTGTTATTTATTTACCTTCCCTTTGAGAGACCTAGGAGTTTATGATTTATCTGTATATATATAGCATGGGTGCTGAGGGTCAAAATGCAGAAGTGGTTTCTGTTTTTGTTATATTCATGAGAAGGGCTTTATTTTGATTATCAGCTATCTCATAAAATTCTCTCGACACAACGTCACTAACGATAGTATAGACTTTTCATCATCTGTCTCTAGGAACTCTCTGACTGTCATTTCACTACAATTAATCTTATCGTCCGCGACCAACCGGTCCTGACCATAAAGCCCTGTACTGGAAAACTCTTTCATACAAATTGCATCCGGTCACTACTCTCTCATATATAATACACTACTTTAAAGACTACCCAGCAGTGCTTCTCCCTCGAACTCTTCGAGTGACGGAGTTTGAAGCTCCATACATCACACAATGCTCGTTAGAATGATGGATGAAATGGAAGAGAGTGGATGGATGCATACGACGTTATTTATTGTGGTACTGATCTACGATTCTTTGATTATGACGAGATCTAGATGAGAGTTTATAGGTGCTAGAGATAAGATAGCGATAGATTATGAAGGAGTTTAGAGGCAGCGAGGTGTGTTAGTATAGTAAAAGGATGGATCAATATTGTAATGGTAAGAGTAGATATAAAGTAAGGTTATGGTTGTGAGTGAGAACAGATACACTTGTATTCACTGGCTTCGTTGAGAAAAAGCTCGTTATTAGAGCATTTCGGTGAGTCCTATTATAGCTCTGCCATACAACGTTTCAACTCTGAGTTCATTAAATTATGTTATTATGAATGATAAATGTATTGTACATAAAGCCGGAACGTACTATTCTCAATGAATACTGCATGTAATAAGCGTATATATTGAATCTCTTGTTGCCATATAGAGGAAATTGCCTGTCCCTTAATGGTCGAGTTATGTGCTAGTTGACTAAATTATAGAACATCTCATTTATTAGTCTTTGATTGGATTGCGACAAAAAGAGAACTCACTTAGTTTTTTAATGCTTATGTAAATGACGCTATTACATCCAATAAGAGGGACAAAGTTATTTTTAATATACTGGAAATATTACGAAACTATTACAATTAAAAATAATGACAAATATTTAGATATTAATCACTGCTCAATTCCATTGATAAGTGAGTATTTTATAGATCATTCTATAGGTTACAAATATTACTGCATACGTTATCTAAATGGGGTTCGAGAAAGATTTACCACGAGAGGATTGGAAATATTTTTTTGCAGTTATAAGCGGTGTAAACGTACGACGGTCGTGTAACTAATCGCTCATCTTCCTCATAAGATAATCGTGTATCATAAAATCTTCACATTTTTTAGTATTATAATTTGAAAAACATACCAATATTTCGAGAGTACATATTTTTGTTAATGTAACATGGACGCTTCACATCATAGTTATTACGTTATCACGATGCCCACTCTGTATATATATATATATATATATATTGACGAGATCTTCCTTGCTACCATGATTCACAATTAGACTGTTAACATAAAAATTATGATTCTTTTATAACTAAAATAAGTTGTTAATAAAAATAATCAAATATATGTAATATATTATGAAATAATTATTTTATCTTTTAATAATTATCACAAATAATAATATTAACTTATTTAATTATCAAAATATCTAAAAAACTAGTAAAGATGTATACAGTAAAAGATATAATTATGAGTTATATATACATAATCTATATAAATACATAAATAATACAATCATATAAATTATTACATAAATATATTATTTAGAAACTAATATCATTTGATGCGAATCTGTGGTTTTTTTTATTTATATCTTGAGGAAGGAGAGAGAGAGAGAGAGCATGACGAGAAGTGAACGTAAGATGTAGTATCTACTAAACGCAGAGCATTAATGTTTGGATGGTAAATAGAAAGTGACAGATGAGAGGAGAGAGAGAAAGTAGAGATGGAAATAGAAAGGGGGTAGATGAGAGAGTAAATGAGAGTATTGTTATTAGTAGCAGGAGTTGAAATGTTATCGAGGAAGAATTATAGTACGCTGAAGTTCTTGTTATGATCCTAGTTGATGCCAGTCGACGAGCAGAGATAGGAAGACTTCTAGCAGGCAATACAGGGAGAGAGGCGAAGAGAATCGGAATAAGCAAAGGAAGCATGAATTGAAGAGACAGAAGGTAGTAGATTACGCACCGTAATAGATGATATTGGCGAGATCATTCAGTAATCTGTATCTTTAGAGAATATTAATAATGAGAGAGAGCTTAAAAGCCGTTTATCTTAGCTCAGTAGATAGGAGTAGAAGGGCACTTGTCCATTGAGGAAAGTAGTAAAGATTATATTCTTCAGAGTAGTTCGACGCGTAAGATCTAGGAGATATGAGTAGAGACGGAAGGAACAAGTAGAAGATCTTAATAAGTGAAGATTTAGTGAACAGACGATTGAAGATCATACGAATTGATGAGTGAATAGGAGCATAGAGTATGAAGTGAAAGAGAAGACGCTATGTGTATTTCATGAAGAGTGTTTGAGAGACATCGAGAGTTTTGAGTAAGAAGTGCAATTATGTTCTCAGTATTATTTATCTGTTCAAACTGCGGATCATTATACAAGACGTAAAAGGCTGACGTAAGTTAATGAGGGAGAGTGATAAGAGGGGATGAAGAAGACCAGAAATCGTTTGACGATGAAGTATTGAAGTATGAGAGAGTAGGTTTCAACCGAGTATAGATTTCTGTTATTGTTGTTGTTTGAGTGTAATGTAGAGTTAGTTGTGTATTGGTTGTAAGAGGTTGTTGTAGTTGTTAGTTGTAGTAGTCTCCTTTGAGTTTTGTTTGTTTGTTGTGTTGCATTGGTTGTTGTAAGAGAGTATGGTAAGGCCACTGCTAATTAAATATTATCTTCTCATAAGAGTGTACTGGTATCAATATCTAATCTTACCCTTTTCATTTATTGAGCAACCAGCACACATATATTGGTTTATCTCACAGTAGGGTCTAATATCAGGACGCACAAAGAGTAAGGTTAGGCATGATTGCATCACTCCCCTTTCTTAATAAGCTTCTTTTTATTTTATCAGTTTTTTGGCGTTTACCATTAATAAGAACCTATGTCTTTTACTAGAGTCCTTCGAGGACGAGACGTCACTAATCCATTTTGAGGTCTGTATTACATTAGAAATATTTTCCTTTTTCTATATTATAGATTTAGGTACAGCTACTATTTGCTATCGATGTATATTAATTTTTCATCTTCACTAGATCAGTTCGTTTCTTCCGAAAGTTTCAGGTTTTTAACTTTCTCATGAGAGGCTCATACAACTATTATTGTATTACCTAAAAAGCATTCTCCTCTGAGTCAGCTCTAGTATAATCTTCTTTACTCAATCCCGGTAGGATAATATCTCTCTACTCAGTCAACACTCTCTAAATAGTGCTCTTTAGGATGAAGCTCAAGAGTATCAATAACCTGTCTTCAGAGGTATAAATGTATAACTTCTTTGATATACATTTTAGGACACTGCTTTAACGCACAGTCGAAAGTAGGAGGACATAATTAGTAAGTAGCCACACGATCTGATACACTGCTCATATCATTCGTTTTACGCGAACAAGATAATAACTCGTTGCTGTTTTAAAGCATCAATATATCCTATATACTGTATACATTGATCGAAAGACTATTGCCGTGTTAAATCAAATAACTCGTGATGTTTAAATGATGAGAGCAAACTGTAAAAGTCAACTTAGCCTTGAACTCTCATTGTTTCAATTTAATGCATCAAAATCATCAGCAAATTATAATTTTAATGTCTGTAAACAATTGAACAGAATTTATGTCATATAAGAGCTTCGAGTGAGATTCGCAATTACATACTTTCACATCTTTAACACTTTTCTTGTAAACACTAGTTACGCACCATATGTATCTTATTAACGCCAGGTATGTTGTATCGAAAAATCTCGACCTTTCTTTTAAAAATGTTTAAATACAAAACGATCTTTCCACACACTCACCTGTAAGCGAAACTATACACGAGAGAGAATGTAGCCAGCGCACGCGCAGGAACATTAAATTTACAATCGTATTCTAATTTGATACCCCCGAACACTAATGGAGATCAGAAAAGTTTGCAATTATTTATAAATTTCTCACTTCACATAGCTCTATACAACTAATAAGACGTGCACGGAATGGGAAGGAATGTGAGGTATGATACATGGACTCAGTGCTTTTATGTATTAACTGATTTAGGGTAATGTAAATAATATTAATACACCTTAGTAAGAAATTATGAACTTGAATCATAACATCAATAGATATAATTGACAACTAGAATAAATAGATCAAATATATCAATCAGGGAAGACGGTACAGCAGGGAGGGGAGGTTGTTTTGTATTTATGATTTTGTACTGTTTAGGATATGTAAAACATCGACATTTATTAGTTTAAAAATTTATATTGACTTGATTCAAACTAGAATCATATAGATCACATAGATACATAGATGTGATGACGACAAATTACATTAGAATCAATAGACTCAATAGATCAATAGAGGCGAGTAGTGAGAGGCGCTGGGGAGGTTTGATTGATTTAACGTGATTTAAACTTGATTTAACGGGTATGTAAAAACATATCGACAATTTTTAATAAAAAATTTGACTGAATCACACAGACTTGTCAATGATCAAATGTGGTATGAAAGATGCAAATTAATGCGGCAGGGTGAAAGGGAGCGGGATGGTTGTTGATATTACTGATTATAACGATATTAGGGTTCTGTAAAATTATAAAATACATATTTAGTAAACAATATTGATACTTGAATCATATATTTAATTACTATATCAATTTTCGATCAATTATTCATAGTATACATAGGAAGATAAGGGTGGTTGGATGATGGTAATTCACTATTACTGAGATTATACTTGATTTGGGTATAGTAAAGAAATAATACTTTTATCGTGTATGAATATGATAAATAAAAAATTTTAGTAAAAAAACAAATATAATTAAATAAAATAAAAAATAATAATTTTGAAAAAAAATAGTTGAAAAACAACTACAGCTTTGCGATCTTCCGATACCAAGGATCGCCATCACGCTGAAATCGCGTGTGGGTGCTTTCCCCATCAGTCGCTTCGACTCAGCCTGCGACTCCGGCGCCCTTTCTTATCGTCTCTGTCTTCACATACGCGAGCCATGCCAAGTCGGTGTTGCGCACCGCACGTCGGAATAGTAGCCGGAGGCGCGCGCACTTGCGCGACCGTTTCAAGCACGGTGTGGCGTCGCCTACGGGCGCGACATACGCGTCGGGTCCCGGGGCCAGTCTGAACGAGCTATAACCAGTCATTGTCAACAGTGCAAGTCTCAATAACACCATCATATTCGGAATCTATAAACATATATTTTAACACCCATATTGTACTATTATACAATATTTACTAACTCGGCACCGGACCGGAGCCAGCACCGGTGCCTTATGATAACATCAAAACTCTACAGAATTCAGACTACCTTATCTCCTTCCTCATAGCACATATCCCAAATTTCAACCTTCTACTGACAATGTGTCTTAATTTTTAAGAGGGGTGGTCCCAATAGGGGGGGACCAGGGTACGTAAACTGTCTACGACAAAATTAACCTCATTACTACCCCCTCCAAATTCTACACCCAATACGATAACTTCTCACAGTTTATAGATATATATATTCCCAATCCTCGGGACCTCAAGCTAAAGCTCACATAAGCCGGATCGGAGTCGGAAGCGCCATAAACGCTGGCTCTGGAGCGTTGAAAGTGCGTAACAAAATCTGATTCCTTACATAGGCAATCGATTTCTTTCGAACTCCAGAATCAATTCTCTTCGAGAATGTGAAATTCTTCGTACTCACTCTAATAAAGCGATTCGGTGAAGAAATAAATTACATAGAGATAGGTGAAATATATAATATATAATAGATAATAATAATAATAATAATAATAATAAATAATAATATAATAATATCAATAATAATAATAATAATATGTATGTTATGTGTATGCGCACGCGCAAGCGCGCGTAATAAAAATAATTACGAAATAAACATGACATTTCTCAATGTATTTGATATCAAGAACATGGTTTTTCTTATCAGTTCTTATCAGCTAAAGCTGATAAGAACGGCTACGCCCGGTATTCCAAAATGGTGCGACTTACGCATCCAAAC
Organism: Trachelipus rathkii; assembly: GCA_015478945.1. NCBI lineage: Eukaryota > Metazoa > Arthropoda > Malacostraca > Isopoda > Trachelipodidae > Trachelipus > Trachelipus rathkii. Next base: position 13,595 of record JABUQX010129340.1, read on the forward strand.
CACGTATCCTGCTGTATTCTCAGATATAACATACTGATTATGAAAAGTTACTCAACTGAACTTTTATTATATTTTGCTATTATTATCTCACTAATTCTATTTAAGGCTACCTTCATCCAGATACTCTACTAAACTTAGCGCTTATGCTCTGATTTCTACTTATAGTACATATTATATATATATATATATACTATACCATTATACTATATATTACCTCAATTAACTATATATATAAATGAATATCCTATCTACTATCTAATCTACCAAAAATCTATTCTACTACTATTTATCTTAATACATAGTATCATATTATATCTGTATATATATATAATATATATATATATATATTACAAATATATACGTAATTACTTTAGTTATATATATATTACAAAAGTATATGTCACAGATGTTTTATCACGATAGGTTCAAACTCTTAATTAAACTATACATATATCCATTATATATATCAAATTATCAGTATATACATTCATCCGACAATTATTAAGCTTTGCTAGAAATTTTCAATGATCATATTATTATATAAGTACTAGATATATTATATACACCTCATACTTTAATATCTATATACTATTATATACTACATTATAAGATAATATAATATTAATATTATTAACATTAACTATTAAGTAGAGAAGGAAGGTTAGTATATAAAATTCAAAATGCTACATTTATCACTAACATCAGTTAAGATTTATAGAATTTTATTTTTTTTTTTTTTACATTATTATCTCAAAATACTATTAATAAAGATGTAAATATTTATACTAAAAATTTATGACTTCAGAGTAAACGGTTGGTCATCAAATTCAACATATGAACTCTAAAAAATAATAATAATAAATAATCATAATTTATAGAATTAATAATAATAATAACTAATAATTAATAAATATTAAATAATTAAATAATTAATAAATAATAAAATATAATATATAAAATATTAATAATAATTAATAATAATAATTATAATAATAATAAAATATATAATTAATAAATAATAAATTATTATATAATAAAAACTAACTACTACTAAACTACTACTACAAAATACTACTTACTACTACTTAACTTACTTAACTAATTCTTACTATACTATTAATACTTAACTAATAATAATTAATAATAATAATATCAAACAACAAATAATAGTAAAGAAACAACAACAAACACAACAACACAACAACAACAACAGAAAATCTTCTCTTCTCACCTTTCTACAGCTTACATAACGACATATTAAAAACAGTATCAACAAAAACAAAATAATATTTAGGAAATATATAAAAAGGAGATGACAGCTTTTCATTAATTAATAATAATATATAATAATAATAATTAATAATAATTTAATATATATATAATTATCCAATTAAACTTATAATAATATATAAATATAGTAATGACTATATAGTTTCTTCACTCCGTAAATGACACAGTTATAAATTTGAACATGTGTGAATATGATCAATATAAAAGAAAAAGCATTTAAATATAGTACAATAATATAAAACTATAAATAGTGGAAAAAAATGACATCAAACTTCAGGTAGCAAGGACGTAATATAAAAAATTTGCGAACACATGTATTTACGGTTTCTTAAAATGTTTTGTAAATATATATGAAATTTTAATTACAATATTATTATTCTGTATTATAGCTATAAGAGTTATATAGAATAAGTACATATATATATATATCTATAGTTATATATATATTTTATATATTATTATCTAATTCATGGATAATTACTTAATATTAATATATATATATATTAATTAATTAATATACTATATATAGATAATATATAATATAATTAATATATTATCTATAAATAGACTAAAATTGAGAGTCTATATAGTGGTATTCCTAATCTTTTGATAGTAGTATTCCATCAATAATAAATTATGGGTAAAAATCAAAATTTTTATTTAAATATTGAAAAAAAATTCCATGTTGCAAGAATTTATATTAGGGAATAAGATTAGAGTGACTACTTTATAACTACCTGGTTTTGAAAGACTTATTACATTATATATTTCATTGTTAATAGACTTACATTATGTTAGTAATAATTATTATATATATTTTAGTAACGTAATCAAATAATATAAGATCAATTATTTTATTATAATAGTCTCCTATTATAATAAATGGTGTCTGTGTGTTGTGTGGTGTGTTGTGTTATGTCGTGTGTGTGTGTATATTATTGGGTAATTTAACTTTTTACATAGAAAGGTTACTAGTATTGTATATTTAACGCCTGATCAATGACGGGTCGTGCGAGTATGGTTTAACTCCATATTTTTTGCTAGTTTTCAAAAGTGCTATTAAAATATATTTGGCATTACAGAATTTCTCTCGGTAATTATTTTGCACTAAATAAGAAATCATACAACAGTTGTATAAAAAATTTAGTGTAATCGAGGCTAAGTAACAAAAAATGCTATTTGAGAAAACGTATATAGTATTATTTATAGGGGCTAGGGACTGAGATCCTGAAGAATTGATCAAGAATTTGGTAGGATCGTGATTGATTGCAGGAAATTTTGTGTAATAAGCGTTTATGAGGGTTATGTTCAGCTATGTTGTGAGGATGAGCAGTAATAATACCTTATTAAAAAGTAATTCGAGAAAAGGGAACTGTAGAAATTATAGGGGAAAGTTTATTGTGTGTTTTGTATGGGGTAAGTTACATATTGCTGTTATTATATTGGTCGAAAGAGTGCGTCGTGTCGACTGGAAGGATTGGATTGCGCTCAGAACGAAAAGGTGCAGTTTAAGAAACGAACCTCAGACGTTTAGGACGCATAACCAAATGATTGAGATAAATGATGAGAAGAGAATAAATATTGCAATTTTAGTGTTTTATGAATTTGAACAGGACTGTAATGAAAGGGTAATTAAGGAGCTCTATGGCAAGGTGATAGTGATACTATGGCGTTGGTGGTAGACGTCTGATTGAATCTAAAGTTGTATGGAGAGTAGTGATAGCGTGTTTGTAAGAATAAAATGGTGCAAAGGTGCATTGATTAAATAGCGGAGTTAGACAGGTTGTGTTGTTTACATTGGATTGTTTAATTGATATAATTGATGGGGTTGTGAAAAAAATTAGAGGTGGTGCGTGCAAGGAATAGTGTTAGAGAATGATTTGAGAATCGAGAAGAATAGTGGAGGGTGCTCTAATTACCTATTATAATGCGAGATGATTAGTTCATATGTGAGGAAAAATCTTCGAAGCAGAGTCTTGAGCAGATTTCGGTAGAGAGATTTGGCAGGTGTTTAATAAAGGAAGGGGTTGGAAAGTAAACATTCTTGATAGAGTTAAAAAAAAATCGATAAGGTTTGATGGGATAATCACTCATATGAAGTTTAGGATAGATGGTGACAGCTGGAAAAGTGTCTTGCTTTTTAAATCATCTTAATAATGTTTGCGCTGGATGAGAAGTAGAATGATAATGATGCAGAGTGTTAGTAATGGGAAAAGTATCTGTTGAATTAGGAGGGAAAGTGGCTTGGTGCAATTAAATCGTTGGTGCATGTAAAAAGTGATCTAAGATCTGGAGAGTACTATGGGTCTTGCATGAAAGGAGAGTATAGTTGTTACTGTGTTTTGTATAGTAGTGAGATTATGGTCTTGAATAAAACACTTAATATGATCTAAAGTCAATGTAGTTAGATGACATCTTAGGGAGTGGAGCGTGCTAGGATGAAAAAATGATAATATGAGGAAATGAACGTATAGATATGCGTTGTGTGTTCAAGAAAAGGGGTAAAATGAAGATAAATGAGTGTATTTGAGAGATGATTTGTGCTCATTGTGGAAAGGTGGAATGATAGGCCGGTATGATCGTATTAGAGGCTTGTGAGATACGTTTAGGGACCCCGAACGCGACTGGAGACGCAGAGAAAAAGTGGATTGAGTCAGTAAGCAGAATGATATGGCTCAGGAGAAAAATATGATGTATTGGCTGTGGCGAGAGAAAGGTGCTATGATAGGAAAGATGAATGGGCGGTTTGTATGAGTGGTATGGTTGTGGCCAACTAAGGCCAGGGGTAGAAAAGCCTATACTTGACTCGATACAATAGTTGAGGATCCGTTTAGTGGTCCCCTAGAAATCTGAGATTGTGGATTACTGATATCTCGAGCGACGAAGTTCTTACTAATTAATGCGACAAGAGAGGCGGTAAGTCAGGCTTATCTTTCGGACTAATTTGATCATATTTTATCTATATATATGCTTTTTCTTTTCCGATGTAGTAACTCACGAGCTCTTACGACCTCAGTTCTGTGGGTACAAGGTAGGAGACATATATATTTCTAATTAATATAGTATATATATATTATTTAGTTTATTATATTTATTTTAATTCATATATTAAGATATTTATTTTTAATTATTTTAATTTAATATATTATATATTTATATATTATTTATGAATAAATAATATAATGTGTATTAAGTATAAGTATATTTTAATTATATATTATTAATGAAAATTATATATATACTATATACTACCTATTTTAAATATATATTATAGAAATTTATATATAATATATTCTTAAGTATATAATCTCGTTATTTGCATATATCTAGAATTTTAATATTTACTCTCTCTCGCTCTCTCTTCTCTCTCTCTCAATCATCTCTTCTCCTTCCTCTTTCAAAATTCATTCGTCTATCCTCGTCTCTACTTTTTCTGCTCTCTCACATCTCATTCTCTCTCTCATCTCTCCGTGATATGCTCTTATGGGTTTGGAATTTTTTCTGACTTGCGACGAAGTTCTTACTAATTAATGGTACACGAGGGGCGGTATAGGTCGGCTCTCCTTATTCGACTTTGTCTATTCTTGCTAACTGCTTTCTCTTTTACGATAGTATTTCTCACACTTAACTTAAATTCCAGCCCGTAGTCTTGTTGGGATAAGAGGTAGATATGAATTATATATATTATTCACTATCTTAATTGCAAGTAGTACATCTCACGTACTTTGAATATTATAGTAAATATAATTACTAGCTATAGTTATCAATTTACTCATATATACTACTTAATAATAAATTAATATCACTTATATTTACTCTATATAGTATATTTAATATATAATTACTTATAATACAATTATTATACCTTCGAGCGGCAACTACAGTAACTATTATAGCTACTCTCTCTTCTCTCTCTCTCTCTCTCTCTCTCTCTATATATATATATACTATATATATATACGTAGCTATTATTTTTATACTGATACTTTTCTTTCCTATTATATATATTGAATTGTGAATAAGAGTATTTAGTTAATTATTAATATGAATAACAGGAGGCTTCTAATATACTATAACACAATTTAGATTATTAGATAATATTATCGAGCGAACTATTATTTTGTATCAAATAGTAATACGAGCCTAAGATACTCTAATACATTATGTAATGGTAGATTAGTGGTACAATTATTTTAGGTCAGCCGGCAAAGTCCAGTATTTATACTACTGGTTCTCGTCTCCTCTCTATCGTTCATCTCTCTCTCTTCTCACCTCCGTCATCAGTCTGTCTCTCTATATTAATTTCTATCTGCGTTTAGTCTGTAGCAGGCTATATATAGCGTTATAGATTACTTGAGTATACTACGTGGACCGCAGAGGTATTATCTGTAACTCTACTCCGGTATATATGATGACGTGAATCAAATTTTTCGAGATGTTTATAATAAAATAAGATTTAAAAGTTTAATAATATAATATTTAACTATTATATAATATATTTACTTACGAAGTTCGTTTATTTAGTATATACAATCGCTCTTAAATAAAACATAAGTAGTCTCTTTATTATATAAACATATATAGATGAATAGTCAAATATGAATGGCAAATGGCACTCTTATCAAATTGTTTTATATATGTAATATTCACAGACACGAATAAATATGTATGTCCGAATTTTGAGCCGAAAACGATCACTTTCTTTATCAATGATCAGGAAATATAGGTGATAATATATGATAATTCTTACAAATGTTTTTTTTTGTCTACCATTTTACATAATCTTTCATATTTATTATGTTAATATTTTAATTCATTGATTAATTTCGCAGAAAAAGTAAGAGAATTATAGTAACTTTTGAAATTTGTAAAAGATCGATCGTTTCTATAATGTTAACTCGTGCTAAACCGGTTTTGGGGCAAAGCAAAAATAAAAACAAACGCGTGTAAGGAGTCACTCTGATTATATATATATATATATATTATAATAATATATATTAAATATATATATTATATATTATATATATATATATATATATATTATTATATTATATATATATATATTATATATCGTATATATAGCAGAGTGTCACGATCGTTACTATTCACAAGTTACTTCCGTTACTAAGGGCGAACTAGTTTTTTCAAGTAACGAGTAATATACGAGTACTATTTGACTTTTTTTTCAATAGTACGCTCTCGAATTAAGTCTAAGTATTTTTTGTTTATAGGCAATGTTTTCTTTTAGTGCGAGATCACGTTTCTATGTTCGTATCATCTTTTGTAATGTTGAATAGAGGCAATTGAACTCGATAGGGTGACAGATCAGATCAGCTAGAAAAATAATCTTGAGTTAAAATTATTATTATTGCAGGTATAGATTTAGAAGATATGCTAAGGAAATGATCAATAGTATAGTAATAATACGAAATGGCTAAGATGTGATATGATTTAATATTTTGTGAATAATGTTTATATGTATGTAACAATTATATATATATATATATATATAATTATATAGTACTATATATATATATATATATATATTATATATGTTTATATATATATATATATATATATAGTAATTATGTATAGGTAAACACTAATATCTATATATTAACTATATATATATATATACTATATATATATATATAGGCTGATTTATGGAAGGGGAAGAGTATATAGAAACTACTTTAATATAAGGTTAATAGTAGGTCGATAAGGGTAACTGATAAGTGTATAATGTAATTAATAGGGTATATATTAGTATTTATATTTATAGAGATGTTTGTAGCAGTAAGCAGTAGGGAACGGAGGGAGGGGGCTGAGGGGGTTGCAGCCCCCCCATACCATTAATATTATTATTTATATAGTAGATACTGATATAATTTATGTTCAGCAGATAATAATACTAACATATATTATACTAAAACATATTAATATTATATATTATTATATTATATTAATTATATATATTATATATATATTATATAATGATATTAATATATATATTACTATTATTATATATTATAATATAAATTAATATATTATATATATATTAATTAATAGATCTATTAAATATATATTATAATATATTATCTATATAATATAAAGGTCTGTATGAGGGGAACTATTACATTGATGTGATGCATATTCAGAATTCAGAACAGAACGAACACGACCCCGATATTGAAGGATCCCGTGTTGGTGTGAAGAATTTCTTGAGAGCTGCACATTTTTAAGCAATCTAAGACATACACCTTTAAGACGCTTGGTTAGTTGTACCAGGTAAGCTTGTTGTGATTCTTAATAAAGATTATGAGAAAAAGAAATTCCGAGTAACTTTTTAAGACAGACGAGGTTTGGGTGGTTGTTTTCGAAATATGATATTTTGTTGTTACTACTGAAATTAATCTTGGTCTTGAGCTTAGTAAAGATAAAATGGAACTTTAGTTTTCGAAGCGCGTTGAATAACAATCCTCTGTATCTCTGCTTAATATATTAATACGGAGTAATACAATTTGGAAATTCTATTGTCCCAATTGACCATCCTCATGGGATCTACCAGTCACTTTATATTGTGTGGGACTTCTTTCAAAGGGGTACTATAATGAATACGGTATTGGAAGTGAATAGATAGTAGATTCATTATTAAAAGTAGGAATATGCTGGAAATAGAAGGCTAAGGAATAACGAACAACCATTACTAAAATATTTATTTTAAAGGATAAACTATACAGGTTCATAAGAACATTTGCTACAGAAAGTTGGTGTTTAATAAAATTACAACACTTTGTGTTAGCACTTTCGATTATGCCATCGATGTGTCTAGTTCCACAACAAAACTTCACTTTTGCATTAGAGTGATAGGGAAACAATTGTGAGAGAAAAAATGAAATGAATGTTTACCTGTAAACCAGGGCACAATTCTTGTGAATGTCATTACTAACCATCTGTGATTGACAATTCGAAAACTTTGCAGAAAAACTATGGATAAGAATATAAGCATTTACAACAACTAATTGGACCTCTTATTAAACAATTGGAACGAGCGTCTCGCTTTCTTTTTTCTGCACATGTTAAATAGACGATTCAGAGATATGGGCAGCGAAGCTGTACCATCCTTAGTACGATGTGTTGTTGGATAGAGAATTGTGGCGTTTTCACCAAAGGGTAACAGAACATTGGTTCATTACTGTGGTCCATACGGAGTCTTGAATTCTTCGTATAGTATTATATGATATGATATATATATTATTATATTTAGAGTATATTATATATATATATATTATATATATCATCTAATATATATATTAATATTATAATATATATATTATATATATTAGTATATATATATATATATATATATACTAGTACATTTTCATTTTGTTAACTCCACCCGTTAGAGAAATTGAGGGTGTAGCTCCACAAAGGACAATCGTTTTATCGACGGAGTGAACCATTCCTTATATGTAACTTACGGACGTTTATGAGATATATATAATATATATAGTATATATTATATATAATATATATCTATATGTAATATATATATATATTATATATATATTATACTGATATATTATATATTATATATATTGAGTAGAGAGAGAGAGAGAGAAGAGAGAGAGAGATTGAGGAGAGAGAGAGAGGTAGAAGAGGAGAGAAGAGAGAGAGGAGAGAGAGAGAAACTATCCTATTGAAATTTTATTTAGTATCTCTGAATTCCGCCTTTCTTGAAAATGTTATTCTTTTTTTTTTTTTTTTTTTGCGTTTTTTGTTCTTAAGGGGGGGGGGGGAAGCAACTCCTCTGAGCTCTTTAATAAACATAATGAAACGAATTTTTCAATAGACAATGGGAAATAAACATTAAATTTGGATCTGTGATTACATAGAAATCCGTGAATAATAAATAACAATAGTTGACATACGTTTATATTGAATATTATATATACTATATATATTATTTATATATAATATTATAGTATATAATATATATATATTATATATAATATATATATATTATTATATTATATTATATAGTAGTAGTATATATATATATTAATGTATATATATTATATATACATATATATATATACTATACTATATATATAGTATATATATCTATATATATATAGGTATTATATATATATATATATATATATATATATATATATGATATATAATATATTATTATACATATATATTATTTATATATTATATACTTATATATATATATATATATAATAGTATATTATATATATATTATATATAGTATATAAATAGTATATATATATATATAGTTATATATTAAATTTTATATATAGTATATATATATGTAATATATATATATATATATATAATATATATATATATATATAGGTGATTATATATATATATAGCGATGATATTATATTATATACTATAGGGGAGATGAATGAGAGATTGAGAGAGAGAGAGATTGAGAGAGTTAGAGAGAGTAGAGAGAGAGAGACGCAGAGAGAGACAGAGAGAGTGAGAGAGGAGAATGAGTAGAGAGAGAGAGAGAGGAGTAGAGAGTAGAGTAGTATGAGATATGAGTAGATGAGAGAGAGAGAGGATGAGAGATGGAGAGAGAAGAGAGAGAGAGGACTAAGAGGAGTTGGAGATTCGTCAATAAAACCTTGCTGCGGGAAGAAGAAAAGAGAAATTAGTTGATTTTTAACCACACATTTGATTGAAGAAGATAATTTGAGTATATTAACTAAAAGGAGATTTTAAGGTAGACAAAATTTGAGTATATTTAAATAATAATTTTTTTATTAAAATAATTTCAAATGTTGAATATTATAAAATATTATAAATTGCTCCATTTCTCACTCATCATTTATTCCCTCTTAAGTGGAAAAGCAACTTCCTCTACCCTGGTCTCTAATCTCTTTCCCTGTTGTTCTCAGAGAGTCAGATTCATGCTTCTCTGACATTAGCTTTTTCAAATGGCTAGTCCTTTGGAATTTCTAACTATCTCCAGCTATGGTTTTTTTGACATTGACAGAGGGGACTTAGCCATCTTATTTTCAAATGTGGCTTCTAAGCTCTTTCTTCTATAAAAAGAACTTCTCCAGAAGGTAGGCGTTTACTTTTATCCTTGGAATTCCACTGCTAGTCCTAGAGATATTTTGAGCAGTGAAACGTGTAAGGGCCGAGTTGCTTGTCCTGTTGTTGCCTTGATACTCTCTACTAAATTCATGACATCAACGAGTGAGACAGGTTTTTAAATAAATATATTATACTATATATATATATATATATATATATATATGTATACGATAGATATATATATATACTATTATATATATATATATATAAGATATATATAGATATATACTATACTATATATATCTTTTTTTTTTTTTTTTTTTTTTTTAACAGTTAACACCACTACTCACGGGCAAAGCTCCTAATCTGGAGGGGTGTTGCTCATCTTTTTCTGAGCAAGAAGGAGCCCAAGTAGAGAGTGAACACACACTCAAGACATCCGACCAGAGACGAACCTGGGTCTTTCGCTTAGTTTGGGCCTGAGTGAATCTAACAGCTGAGCTACGCGGAACCGCCAATTTTGGTGCTGTGATGCCATTCCCTTCTTGACTCTAGTACGAGCCGACTCCACCGAAGGTCCATTCTTCTTAGTCTTTGTATAAATAAATATAATCCAAAATGATGTTGGTCCATTTATTAATTTAATTAACAAATTTAATCAAAAAGAAATCAAGGATTCAAAATTTTGGTGAATTTGACTGTGAGGTTTGATTATTTATTTTACATATTTTTAATTTTGGGAATATTTTTGTACAATTTTATACTTAAAATATTGCTAAAACAGTTTTCTTTCATAGTCGACAAATCGTTCACATCAGGAACATCTCCTTCACCCAGCCACTCAAACTTCAAAATCCCTCGTTGCAACCGTCTTGTGTTTCTTGGTTCTTCTCTTATTCCTCGTTCTTTCTAAATCTTCTCTTTTCTTTTTTCACTCTGCTTAAAAATGCGTCACGTATGCTGAATGATTCGGCCTCATATATATATATATATATATGTATATATACTAGCATTATATAGTATATATAATATACTATT
>JABUQX010129340.1:30000-32500 GCA_015478945.1 Trachelipus rathkii
TCGCTAGACCATTTCCGATGATTCCAATCGATTTATCGATGATAATGACCGCATGCCGACAAGCCATGACCATTTTTATTTATCCCTCAATTTATTAGAGTTCTAGTTGATGTATCCCCCTCAAACTTGGTATCCCAACAGCTGGTAGTGTCATCTTACCTGAGCCGCAGTTTCACATCGCCAAATAGACGAAAAATAAACAGCATAAAATGATTCGGTGTTGGAATTGAACATTAGAGAAGTGACTGAGGCCCTGAGCTGCACTCACATGTGCCCGGAGCCGTAAGCCGGAGCTGAAGCCAGAAGAAAAGCATAGAGTGCGTAGCAGAGGAAGAAGGACGAAGAAAAACAAGTCAGAAACTGGGAACGCTCAGGTGCTGGAGCATATTATTCATTGCCGTAGCCGGTGCCGGTGCCCGAACCTGTTTTGGAGCCGGTAAGATGTTCAGTTAGCATACATTCGCTTAATAAGTTAACAATATTTATTATATTTTTACTATAATAATTAATTATTATTATTATTATTATTATTATTATTATTATTATTATATTTTTACTAATAATAAGTTTATTATTATTATTATTATTATTATTATTATTATTATTATTATTATTATTATTATTATTATTATTATTATTATTATTATTATTATTATTATTATTATTGGTTTCATAAGTTTTATTTTGCTTGTTAAGTTTTTATTATTTTATGTTTTATTTTTACATCTATATTTTGTTTTAATATTATTATTATTTTTAAAATGTTATTCTACATTTATAGTTTTATCCCTATTTATTTATCTTTAAATTTTTATTTTAAAACATTTTATTTGTAAAATTTTGTTCATTTATTTTAAAAAAAAATTTATTTTAAAAATGTTATTTATAAAATTTTTATTTATTACTCAAAAAAAATATTTTAACTTTTAATTTATAAAATTTTATTTATTTGTTTTAAATTTTCTGAAACAGTTTTTGTTTTTAATAAAAAAAAATAATTTTTTAATAAAAATATGTACTTTATTTACCCTAAAGCAGTAACGCAGTAAAGCAGCAAAGCAGTAGCGCAAATATCGTTCCTCTACTTCCCCTCCCCCTCACATCCTGCTTTGCTCTATTGCTTTACATCTTTACATCATATTAAGCAATGTATTTTGAATAACACAACATAAAAATAAATTCTTTGTATAAACATTGCTTAAAAATAAGTTCTTTGTATTGATATAACATAAAATTTATTAAAAATTTTTTATTCTTTTACAAATTTTGGATTCTTTTTATTAAAAATATCAATTAATCAATAGATCAGTAAATTAAAATTGCAAAATCATAACCCTTTTCCCATTTGTGATCCATTGATTAAGTGATTAAGGTCATATTCAAGTATCAGCTTTTGCATAACAAGAGCATAAAAATAAGTTCTTTGTATATAAATATCCTAAAAATTAGTTCTTTTCATAAACACAACAAAATTAAGTTCTTTGTATGAACACAACATAAATTTATTTAAAACATTTTATGCTTTTACTAAATCTATTATCATTTTTATTTTTCATAACGTGAAAATATCAATTAATTATTAATTATTAAATCAATAATCAAACTCCATTCCACCTCTCCCATATATTCCAGTCGTATTCTAAAGTTATATTTAAGTTCCATTATTTGCATAACACAACATGAAAATATGTTCTTCGTATGAACATTGCATAAAATTATTAAAAATCATCATCATAAACAATCAGTTTTAGCATCAGTAAAGCTTACATGGCATTACCTGAACTCGCGCCCTTCCGCAGGTGATGGGTATATTGGTGGCTGCGACCCCGTGGCGCTTGCGGCTGGCTGCCCCCGTTGTCAATTCTATTGGATGCCTCTGGGCTGGCGTATGTACAGCTGAGGCTACCCAGCCGCACCCTTCCTCGCCGGCCCCCCACGCGTCGTATTGCTCCCCCCTCTGCCGGTGGTGCTCGTGAGCGGTCGCCGCCGTGTCGAGGCCGTGCGCACTGGCGTGATAGAGTGTTCGCCGTCCGCTGATGCGCGCGTCGAAGCGCCGCCGCTCCCGCTGTCGGCTTGGCCTGACGTGCGCGCGATCTCCCCTGGTGTGGTGCGCCTATCGTGACGTGAGAGGAGCAGAGTCCACGTCGGGCGTGCGAGTGGACGCCTGCATTTCGATCGTCTTTCTCGTTTGGTTCGATCGCGACTGTCCTGTCGGTGGGGCCGCCCTGCCTCCCTGTCAGGCCGTGTCACTTCGTGGCTACAAGCTTCTGCTAGTCGATCCGGTAGGTACCATATAGGCGGGGCTGATTAATCTGGGGCGGACTTACGTGCGCGCGCGCATCGCGCCCGCACGTCGGCCCCCGCTTCTCCCCGGCTTATTTATTTACTATATATATATCTTATATATATATAATGTTATTATATATACCTTTATATATAATTATATATAATCGTATATATATATATTGTTAATATATCTATATATATTATATATATATAT
>JABUQX010129340.1:37500-41738 GCA_015478945.1 Trachelipus rathkii
CAAGACAAAAAAAAAAAAAAAAAAAACCCTATTATTAAAACATGACATAATCATATACTCTTAAGATAAAGATTGATATCATTCAATATTCAAATTCAAAATTCACAAATTTTGATGCAAAAACATTAAGCTTTTACTAGTATGACGAGAGCCCTGTTCCTTTATGTGGGGTGTTTAACTTCCACCTGTTTGTCCAACTCACTAAAAATACGCTCGCTCTCGACTGATGAGGGAGGGTTGATAATTATTTGTTGCAGCACTGATATAGGAATTGAGCCCATTTTCATGCCACCGTGATGAAGGATTCTCTTCTGTCAGGGCAGCATCTCATATGTTTTCCGTAAGATCCTCATCTCCTCTTTCAACAGATTGCAAAATTTGAATTATCTTTAGTTCCTTGATGACTGTCTCTTCTGTTTTTCCCCGATGAGGTTCCTTGGTGTGATTCCTTTGAAGGTTGAATGAGATTTCAATGCATTTCGGCCATGAACTTGTCAAAGTCTAAATATCCAAATCCTCTTCATCTTCAGTAGGTTTAGTTTGCTGAAAAGCCACCATCGTCATTATCAGTGCTGTTGTTGCCAGGGGTTGCTGATAAGGCAGCTTCCATTTCTGTGAATTTTTTTTTGACAAGCGAGCAAGCTCCTCAGTTATGTTATTTAAAATGCATTCTAGAAGTGATTCACCGTCGGATATGCCATTCCTTGTGGGGTTTCAGCTAGCTTAGGGAATTTCTTTATTAGAAACCTTTTTATTTTATTTATTTTTTTTTTTTTACAGTTGTCCCCCCCCGCTCACGGGGAGAACCCTATTCAAGGAGGGGGTGTTGCAACGCTCAAAAATTCATCCAGCGCGCAAATAAGGCGATGAGTACAGACGCAGCTTAAAAGTGAAGGAGATAAATTGAGTAGGAAACACAGATGATGGAAGCGAAATTCCACAGACCAGAGGTGGCAGGAAAGAAGGAAGCCCCCTAGCGAACTAGTCTGGAGTTAACTAATATCAACACAAAACTCATGGTGCCGACATCAGCCCCCCTTGTGTGCTCGAGGGCGTCGTAAATGGGTGGTACGCGAGTGGAAGTTCCCTCGAGCACTGCCGCTACAAGTACCTATAAAAAAGAGATAAGCATCAACATCGCGCAAGAAATATAGAGGGCCAGTGAACTAGCAGTCCAGGACAGTTTATAATACTTTTGGTCCTTTGAACTACGCTATCAGAAGCCGGGTGACCGAGCAATCCCAGATATGAGAGCAGTACTCCATACAGGGCGGATGAGACCTTGTATAGCTGGAGTAACTGAGAAGAGGAAAAGTCTCAGTAGTCTAAACAGAACTCCCGTTGTGATGTGACGCCCTAGCAACCGTTGTGGTTTGAGGTTTTCAAGACATTTTTTTTTGCTTATGTTAAGGCCAGGGATGTTTATATTGCAACAGGAGACGCGAGAGCCGTCGAAAGAGATAGGAAAGTTACAGTGTCTTAGAGAGGGAGATTTGTAGAGTTGGGTTTTTAAAGAATTAATTTCACAAGGTTGAGACGACCCCACCGGCAAATTCTATCCAGATCAGCGAGAATAGAATCGGAAAAGATTAAGACGAGAGGCAATTCTTGAAGTAAAGAGGGAGCAGAATTGAGTTGAAGAATGAATGAAGGGTCGAGTCATCGGCCTACTGGTGGATAGAGTTAGATGTGCAGGTGAGAACGATCACTAAGGACAACGCAGGAATAAAAGTAGAGAATAAGACGACCAGAGGAACCCAATATTGACAGAAAGAAGAACGAAGTCGCCCCATCAAACAACAGCCGATATTGAGCGAATTTGAAAAGAAAGCTAGACATAAGTAAGCAAAAGAGAAGGAGGAAACCAAATAGGGGAGCTTGGAGAGCAGTGACGTGTGGCATACCCCGGTCAATGTTTTGGATATGTCAAGCGCACCACACAAGTCTTCCCGTTAGTTCATAGTGCGGAAAATCATGAATCTGTTAAATAGGATAGAAACGGTATATCGACCAAGTAGACCTCGAGCCCCGAAGGTAGTACTCGGATCGGAAATGTTAAATGAATTCAAGATGGTCTAAGAACGTGAGACTTTGAGAGGGTTTTCAAATTATCTAGATATAATAAGTTAAAGCTTATAAGGGCGTAGTAGAAAGGATCAGAGCGGCTTTCCTTTTTTTCGGAAATAGGTTGGACATATGCGTGCTTCAAACTGAGGGAAAGTGATAGTATTGAGGCATAGATAATATAGTTGAACGAGGGGCGGGGGTCAGCAAGGAAGCACCCTTCCTCAAAACTCGGAGGAGGAATGCCAATTCAGGCCACCGCTTCCTAACGTCATAGATTTCAGGAGCCATGCACCCGATCAAATGTACATGCACAGGTAAACGGCATAGGACACCTGAGAGGAAGAGGAATGCCAGAACATCCAGGGTTGAGTTAGAGGAGAATAGGAGGCCAAAGAGATGACCTTTTCAGTTGAAGTATTAGCAACAGAATCATCAGAGCGAATAAGATTAGGAAGGATGATTTACAGAGTTGTTAGAGATGTTTTTGCAGAGGCTAGAAATATTTGTCAGTATGAGAACCAAGGGAGGTCAGGCCGCACTTTTCGTTAATGAAAGTCTCGCTTTGCTGTCGAAGAGTATCGTTCACAATTTCTAGCTGATGAATAATTAAGTAAGAGTGATAGGCCGAACGAGAATTTTTCACACCGATACGCACTGCTCTAGTCTGAATGGCCAGAGAACAAGCACCATCGAACCATGGATTTCGAGGAGAAAAAGATTTATCGAAGAAGGAATGAACTGCTCATCATCACGATCAGCTCCACTTTTAATCGCAGAGCTGAAGCGTCTTCAGATCAAAGAGTCCATTATAGCTAGCGTAGAAGCAACGCTAATCCCCAATAGGCCCCGATCAAGGGTGACATAGAACCCCGCATAGGGCAGGATTGGAGATGTTGGGAGAGAAAGTATTAACATTAAAGGGATATAAGGTTGTGGTCAGATTACCGATAGGAGCAGCGAAGGTGGTGATTTATAGAGAGAAAGGATAGTGGTGAAACATAGGTCAAGTGTGGTCAAGAATCGGTTGGACGATCCGGAATGTTTGTAGGTTCTTTAATTAGTTGCTCCAGATGGTTGAGAATGCTGAATGATTCGCTTCTCCCACTAAATCAGTAGAGAGGAACCTAACCATTCAGTGTTGTGTACATTGAAAAATCCCTTAAAGAGGACCTCAGTAATTTGGATGAGAAGATATAACAGTGTAATTGAGAAGTGTAGGTAATAAAAAAGCCACGAAATCTGTTTCTGTTAGGAGAACAAGTAGCAGAAGCATAAGATAATTGTAGAGAGAAGAAAGATTTTAAGCCACAGAACATCGCAGTTTCGGAGATTCGAGATTCTCGAGACGTGTTATCGAGGAGTGTTTTTGTTTACATAGGCACATCTCCAACACCTTCAGACGGAAATTGAATAAGTTATAGTTGATAACTTAACGAGTTGGAGGATGAATTCTTAGCCAGCTGGGTCTCAACAAGAGCAAAAATTAGAGTTAGGAGGTGATATTCTATCGGATCGCAGGTTAGATTGTAAACAAAGTCACTGATGTTAGTAAAAGTAATAGAAAGCCACGCTGTGAAATCTGCTATCATACACGCACACACATTCAAAAAAAAAAAGACAGAAACAACAGACACAAACCAACGAGACAATGAGGAAAAATTTTCGTAACGCTAACCTAATTTAAAACTGAAAATTTTCAAACGGTAAAACCTATTAGCAAATATCCTAAAATACTGAATAAGTCCAGCAAAGTTTAAAAACACTCCGAACTTCACACACTCTCACGAATTGAGTTAAAAAAATACTATTGATAATCTAAAAAAAGTAGAACCTAATCTGTCTAATTATAATAATAATAGTTTTATCCAATAGGTAAATGTTACGCTAAAACCAAGTTGAAGAAACGCTAAAAATCAAAGTTAAAAAGAAGTTGAGGAAAAAACACAAAAAAAAAGACATAACCGTGGTACTACTAGCTATCTCTATCGAACTAGATTTATTATTGAATCTAAAATGTTTCTCAAAATTTTTTCCACCCAAAAAGTAAGGAACGTATCGGCCATATTACCACACGATGACCGATAGCTGACAAAATGGCCGATACCGCTTCCGATACTACGGTACATCCCTAATATATATATATATATTATCTATATATAAATATAATATAT
>JABUQX010129341.1:0-39140 GCA_015478945.1 Trachelipus rathkii
ACACGAGAGATGAAATATATACATTACCATTTTAATTAGTTCCAGAAGTAATTAAAAGAAATAAATATTAAATGTAAGAAAATATCATATATGAAGTTAAAAGATGATAATGTATAATATTATATATCTGCAACGTCAGTCTTAAGTCACATAAATACGGAATATGAAAGTCGTATGCTAATAAAATGGCAGTCAGGAGTTGCAGTGTGTGATCTAGCATTAACAAATAAATATATACCTATATATCTATTAGAGTTCTACTATATGAAACTAGATGACATCATTTTTTAGAATCACTATATGGCAATGATGTATTATTAATAGTTATATAAACTATTTAGATTAGGTAACTCTTTTGTCGAATTAGTGTCTTATATATTTTTAATAGATCAAAGCGCTATTTTATAGTCCTGTGTTATGCGAAATGCATAAGGATGTGCGCATAAATAATTCATTTAAGATATATAAAATCATTATAATTAAGTATACGACAAATTAATGCATAATTAAGGAGATCTAAGTAACATTTAATATTATAATAATATATAATTTAATATTAAATAAATCACTATTATTATATCCCAATAAAATGATTTCATTATAAGCTACCATTGTTATCAATGAATACAAATCATATAATAATATATAAACTTTCGTAAAATTATAATGAATAAACAAAATAATAATATTAAATAATAATATAATAACAATAATAATATATAATTTATCTAATAATATATACAAAAAGATATTTATTAATAGATACAGGAATATGGGTAATTATATTAAATTAATTAGTCCTAATTATATATTAAATTGATATATGTGAAGAAGAAAAGATTAAAATCATATAAATATCATATATTACATTAAAATAAATAATTATAAGATAATTAAAATATATAAATATCAATAAAATATAATGTAATGTTTATGTTGATATTTATATTATTATAAATATATAATATATAATATATTTTATATATTTAAACTATTTATTCTGTATATTGGTATTTATTACATAAGTTATAGTTAGACTTTTAGCAATAATGTTTCATACATATTAGAAATTATTAATGAAATCCTAAAACAAAATGTTATAATCATGATTTAATAAATAGTACCAGGTATATTATAAACGTTAAATAATACATAAAATATATTACTATAATATTAAAAAGACACAATGTTAGTGAATATATATATATAGTTCAGATACGGGATATTTTCAGATATTTTGGTAGTGTATATTATAATATATTATGTTATGTTAACGGCTCTCTATATATATATCATATAGTATTTAACGATATATAGATATAAGTGAAGTATGGATTTTTTTTGTTAGGTATATTTTAGCTTATTTACCATTGATATGTACGTATGATTAAGATAAATTTGATTATATATAGTTATAGCAATAATTATATTCGTACTTAAGGCATATCCTATTATTTGTACGTGTGTTATTGTTCTTGAGGTGGAAGAATACTTGAGTTTCCTTTCAGCTCATAGTTGTCAAGTGGTAAAAAACTTTGTTTAATGCTCGATAAATGCAATTATAAAGAACTGTTATAAAGGGATTTAAACTTTATATTAAATATCAAAAATTGTGGTTTTTAATCTATAAATATTTTTTTTATATTATAATTCAGAAACTAGATTATGCTTAATAATTTACTTTAGAAATAAATTAAATTAATTGGAAAATTGAATTTATATATATATTGGAAACATTAGAAACCAGATGTGATATAAGGCTGAATAGGTACAATGTGAATTGATCTTCTATCGCATTGCGCGGGGGCAGGGCTAGATAGATCTTACGATCGGCACTTCACATTATTGATACGGAGTGCATCTATGTTATGCTATAACGACAAAGCTAGTAAAAGAATAGCTCGAGACGTCAGCTCTATGCGAGAAAATTGAGGTAGGCATTAGACGAAGGATTTTGAGATGTTAGTAAATATTGGAGATTTGAAATCACATGATAGAGAAGTTTAAGTTAAATCATTAATTGCATATGTTATCTCTAATATTAAATAACAATCTATGTACAATAGCACATGTAAGCGCAGAGTAGATGTTAGATATCAACACATAACAATAGATTAGTACATTATTTGCATTTAGTATAGAGAGAGTAGAATTAGTGATGGATAAATATAGATTTAATATAATCTCTAAGGTATAATTTAAAATTTAAATGCTTGTTTTTTTATATATATAGTTTAGCGTATATATATTCCGTATGTATATATAGAATTGTTCATTATAATATTAGCTATGGTTTAGTCAAAATAATGATTCCTAACAAATAAAATGAAGGCTCTAACGATACTCTTAGATATATTTAATATATAGTTAATTCATAAATGGGATTCACGAATGCAAGACAGATCGGAGTAATTATATCCTGATTTTGAGTTTCGTAAGGTTGTTTGCTTAGTCTTATATTGGTAATGACTTATTGCTGATGTAATTAATGACTATAGAGATTATAATTAAAATAGGAGAGATTCATATAGTATATTTAGCTGGTTAGTATAGATAGAATGAAGTTAAGAATAGTGGATATGTTTATTTAAATATAAGTTAGATAAATATTAAGTATATTTTAAGTAGATAGTAGTAGATAGAATCGAAGCTAGTATGATAGATGTATGAATATGTATGAATAGGTAAATTAATAGTGAATAGATAGCATAGATAGATAAGATAGACTCTCAGAATAGAGTGGATAGATCTGTAGCATTAAAGTAATAGGCGATTGATATCATGATAGAATTATATAATAATGATATTATTACAATAGAGTGACATAGATAATCTGATAGGATGATTATAGTATACGCATAGATAGATATGGATGAATAATTGATTCTCAGATTATATAGTAATAAGATATGATTAGGATTAGTATATATTGAATAAGATAGAGATTAGTATCCAGTAGTAATAATAGAATACGAATATGATGTCGACTAAGAATTAGAGTTAGAGGTGAGGATAGATCACAGTAAGAGTTGTTTGGGAGTGAAATGAGGTCGTTGTTATGATGTGAAGTTATTAGGATCTATGATGCAAGCTCAGCCTTAGATATGATTAGACCAGTCGAGGTTTGTGTTAGAGTAAAGATATAGACAAATGTATTGCCTACACAGAAAGCAGACTTGAGAGTGTAAGGAAGTTGGAATACGAAGATTGTGTACTATATACTTTAATTAGGTAAATCTTCTTATGATTTCACATAATGATATATTTCGTATTTAGTTAAATATAATATATAAGGTCTATGTGAGATTCTCTGATACTGACAACTTTATTAATGATAAATTTGTATTAGTGTATTATAAGGAGATTTCTCCTCGTTTGATATATTTATATTAATTTTGGGTATTTATCCCTCATGTATATTTGAAGCGGAGTCTACGGTTGTCTAATCATCAGATCAGTGGGGTAACAAAATCGGAGGGTTTGAGTGAAATATCTTTTGAGGAATTTATTTTGTTCTTCTCATTATTCTTTGAGGTCATGTCATATCCAACTAGTCTTATGTCACCATTAATTAATTATCTCATAAAACAGTAATTTAATAGAAAGATCATACATGAGTGGATAAAATTTGAGCTTTATTTTAACACATTTAGGATTATTTGCACGTCCTTTTTTTAGGTCTATCTTATACAACACACACGCAGAGGTGTATTGTAACTTATGCATCACCTAGTAACAATATGATAATACATGAACATAGATCGAGTATCATACAACTGTGCTAAGTTTTACTAATTATAGACACAAATATAATAGTAATATCAATAAACTTCATATTGTCACAAAAATAATTTATCTTCAATGATTATCAGTTCGGGACTATGGGCTCCGGGCTAAGAATTACTCACTTTAATTATTAATCCGAGGCACATAGAGCTTCTTATCTTCTGAGCGTGCTATGTAATTTCACTAATCTCGTCACATCAAGTGTACTAATTGACTACTAGCACTTGTGCGTCTCTAAATATACGATATAAGTTTTATTATTAGGGCACCACGAGCTCATTATGGGGGTCACCTTATATAAAAACATGCATAAGAAAACTAGATATACTCACAGTAGATTTCGGGTACACAATAAATAAGCTGAACTGTAAAGCGCTAATTATTAGGAATGCTTAACTGCCGCGCATACAGAAAGTTAACTTATTATGTTTTTCGTTATATAAGTTGAAATAGTTTGAACAATATGATCTTTTTTACTCTTATGACAAAAATTTGATATAATGAGTCATGACAGGAATATATTAAACCTATACAATTTGACACTAGTAATAGGGTATATAAAAGACTTGGCGCGTTATAGACACAGTAACCTTGCATAGAGTGTATGAAATGGGGAGTAAAATTACTTTAAGAGACTTTGGATTGGTCAGATTATTGTATGTGTAAGGTTTGACGATAAAATGTGTAGAGTAATGATGTGATCTATAAAAAATGATAGTAATTGTGATATGTGAACGGATGTTCTAATAGTGGCTCAGGAAGTCATGCCATACCATGTCGACAGAAATTTACTTGATACACTGGACAGAAAGTTGCACTCACCTATTACATATTTTTAATATAAGAAGAATCATATTTTATCGTCTTGCTGAAATGACAATCCTAACTGAGTAAATTGAAATATCGAGTTATGATTTCAGCAAACAAGAATCTATTATATTAAGATTATAATACTCATGTGGTACTAATATATACTATCTATAAATAAATGTAGTACATATAGATTTTAGCACCTTTATTAGATTCTTAGACATATATACCTAATAATTATTCTATCACTGAGGTTACTATATAATGAAGGTGATCGAAAATGAAATAAAATATTCAATAAAATTTATATGGACTTATATATTATTCATATAAAATACTATAATACTATAAGACAAATAAAACTATTATATTATATATATCATTCCGTTAAAGTATATATTTTAGCATCGATATAGTGCCTTATTATTGATGATCCACTGGATGACCTATGAGTAATTATTGACGTCCACGTGTTCCGAATTAGCCTCATTATACCAGATGTAGATACTCTACGAATGTACCTTACCGGAGTTTTACTAGGTATATGACTATATAGTATATATATATATTTATATTATATATATATATATTTAATTATATATAATAATATATAATATATTATTATTAAAATATATATTACATAATTATCATATCTATTAATATATTATTAATAATTAATATATTATAATATTATATATTATTATATAAATCAATATATATGTATATATAATGATTAATATATATAATAACGTATATATATATAATAATATTATATATATATATATATAATCTATAAATATATATATATAATATATAATATATTTATTTTATATATATATATATATTAATAAATAGTTATACTATATTATATAATTAATTAATATTATATATATATAATCTTATTATATATATATATTAATCACTAGTATATATTATAATTATATATTATTTAATATATAATATTATATTATATTATATAATAGTATTATTATTAATCTATATTATATATATATACTATTATATTATTATATATGATATATATTATATATATATTAATTATAAATTATTATATTATTATCTAAATTATAATAATATATTCTCTAAGTAATCTCTGATCAGAAGTTACATCTCTCTCAATAAACTGATTGGTAAGTATATAGTGCGTTAACGTGCACCCGGTAATAACCAAAAGTTAGGTAGAATATAGAATCAAATGACGTATCCATAATAGTACAAAGATATTCGTCCCTATGCACTATTACCATATACTTATAATATATAGCACCTATATATATCAGTATATATATATTTTAATCATGACCATCCTATATATCTTTGTGTAGTAATACTCAGTCGCTAGTGTCAGAAAAATCCGTAATCACACATAAAGGCAGATCGTTTATCGACGGACTGGGACATTAGCATTGAACACCTAAAAATGAGTTGGCATCTGTCGATTTCCAATGCCATATGGTTATCACTAAATACGTTTGATGACAACACGGGCCTCGTCTCCTACTGTAATTACCTATATCACTTAGTAACGCATCAAGCAATACATCGCGGAAGGCCTCAGGTGACGTATAGGTCTCAAGTTAGGCTAGTTTAGGAAGAATACCATAATTGGTCACCTGTTACTTGAACGTTAAGCAGAATGTTTGTTACAGTCTCAGTAGCCAAATTATAACTCAATCATGTTAACATATCTGCTCTCATCAGCACTATCTTGTAGCGTATTTTGAGCATCAGTGACACTCTTTTTCTTGCATGTTTCTGGCTAAAGAATAGAGTATTCAATCAGTAATATTAGCCTACTAACCAGTTACAGTATATAATAATCATATACTCACTATAACCTATATCAATCCACTATTAACTCATATATACTAAGTATTATTCATCCATTGCACTAGTTATTATATAATCATACCATACTATCTATTAGATACAATATAATACACATTCTCCTGTGCGTTATAACTATATTATTTCTCTATTATTTCTAACTATTTGGATAGATAGTACGATATTATACGTTACTCAAGACAGCATCACAAGATGATAGACAGTATGACTATAGATAGAGTACCGTTCAGTATATCCTGACTAGATAGATATTTATCGATCAGATATTTCTGATCGAGACTAGTATGATGTAATCACAGTACCTGATAGATGCGGAATCCTAGATAGTGATACGATAGACCTAGACTGAGATTAAGATCATCTGTAGTATTGATAGATCAGATATGAATATACTCAACCATAGATTATCGATAGTAATGATAAATTAAGCCTAGAAATTAGGATTGAGTAGAATATGCAATGAGATAGATATGATGATCCTATAGAGTATTAGTATATAGCACTCAGAACATTAGATCATACAGTGCACTTAGCATACGATATGGTCACTACTGATACTAATATGCATGAAGATAACGTGACTCAATGAACTAGATCAGATATCACAGGTTCACAGCAGTGTATTAGCCTAACAGAGGCGTTGTGCAATGGATCTCGAGCTTGCATTCTGCAGCTAATATTATCTAATAATTATGATAAGCTAAGTGTACGTTTTCAGATACTATGTAATGTTTCTACGAACGTATTTATTATAAGTTGAATAGCTTTGTGTATAGTGAAGCTTAAATATTTGATAGTGGCCTAATAATTAATAGGCCTTTAGATTCATTATATTGTCTATTTATTATTTTTAATTTCCTACCTAAAATTATTTTATGGCACTTAATTGGTATAATTTTCTGTTAATTATTCATATTATGGGTATATAAACCATTTTTGGGGTTACGGTCGTAGACACATGGGGTTGGTACTATTCTTGTTTGATTTTCTAGGAATGGCATTTTCGTCACAATTCAACATTTCTCTAGTCAATCTTCCCCATCGACTATGGGAGTCATGTGTAATTTGCTTCATCTTTTCTACTAATTCCTTTTTATGAACATGTGACTAATCACTCTATCATCAGGCTAAATCTTTTTCTTATCAAATCCGTTCTTTGTTCCCATGTCACTCAAAATCCGTAGTTCTATGGCATTTGTTCACATGCCATTCAGGATAGAGATAGTGCATATCGGGAATGGAAAAAACTCTCTTTCTCCTATCGCTCAGCAGGGATATTATTCGACAGGCTAAACGTCCTTGCATCAAAAGGAAGTGCGCTGACCTCACTGGTTCTCCTACTGATAAAAATTTATAGCCTCTTGCCAAAAATAGTTCTAATAACTTCTGAAAATCTACCATTCCTCCTTTTATTCTCTTTAATGGATCTCTAGCTAATACTCTTGATGAAAAGCTAATCTATTCAATCTTCTCTTTTCATCTTATTTAACCCAGGAAAGGTTTTCCTTCTACTCCCTCCTCCTCTTAGAAATTCCATGTCTTTACCTGAAATTACACATGATCTGGTGCATTGGATTCAGCTGTTGGAGCTTGACATATCCCATGCTTTTGACACCTCTCCTTGCTTTTAGTTTTCCATCTCACTGTGTTAAGTTCCGGACATAACACCAGGGGTGATGGGCAATGGTAGAGGCAACCACTGATGAAACTGGTCGTCACCACAGCATAAGAAAGAGGAAGATGAGCCAGCTTCTTCTTTGCCCGGCGGGTAGCCTCTCGAATGTCATACTTATAGGGTTGTGAAAAAAATGGTTTTTTTTAATTTGTTTTTTTTTTTGAAAAAAAAACTTTTTTTTTAAAGCAAAATGTTTTTTTTGTTTTTTTTTTAAAATTACCTCTTTTTATGTATATTAAAGATGTTTTCAAATTATACAGTAGTTACAATACCCTTTAGGCCTAAAATATTCGACTATTTAATAGGGATTATATATAGAGTGCATATATATATCATATATTATATACTATATATTTTATATATATATATATATATATTATATATATATATATATATATATATATATAATAGTATATATTATATATATATTATACTATATATAATATATATATATCCTATATAATATATTATATATATATATATATTCATAATATATATAGTATATATATATATATATTATACTATATATATAATAATATATATATAATATATATATATTATATATATATAATATATGATCAAAAAAAGGTGGTAATACAGGTGGTTTTGGGGTGTCAGGAAGAAAATGAGAATGGTAGGTAGTGGTGATTGATTTCTTCTGTGAGGGGAAGGTATGTGTGTCAGTAATACATTCTTTAAACACTAGAGTATCCATAAGTATACTAGAGTATGGTATCGAAGTGAAAGTATGATAATTTTTTGTGTTGGCTGAAGAAGGAGATGTTGTAGTATGTATTGGATGTTAATAGTGAGGGGTTTACTTGGAAATGGGATTATCTGGATCATAGTTGTGTTTATGTAAATTTAAGCTAGTGGGGGCTTGGAAGTGGAGAGGAAAGGTGATACGGAAGGAGTGGGTAAGAATTAGAGTGATGAAGTTTAGTGAAACAAGGTATAAGGATCAGTATGTAAGTAAACGCTCGCAAGTAAATTCAGTTGATATGTGAACATGTTAAACGAATAATATTTGGAAGCAATTGTTAGCGATTCGCAAAGAAGTAGTGGCTGTGCTAAAGATAGGCAATAACGAACTGTAACAGTGACGTGGTGGAACTGAAAGAGTGATTGCAGAGCGGTTAACAATTAAAAAAAACGTTGGTTGAAATGTACTAAAAAGCGAAATGATGAAGGTTTCAAACAGAGAAGTGCTGATTATATATAATGAGTGAAAAAAGTGAATGCTAAAATGACTGCGCGATACGTAGAGAAGAATGAAGAGGTAAATGAACAGTTTGGAGAGGAGGATAGATGTGGCAACACAATAAATTAGGAAGCTCTTCTGGAAGGAAGCGCCGAAAGGTTAAGAATGAGACAAGGGAACGCTGCTAAGAATATGAATAGGGATGGTGTTTTGTAATGATGAAATGGATGTGAGTGGAGTGTGGAAAGAACATTTGAAAAATCTAAATATTGGCAGTAATGATGAGGTTGATAATGCGACCTGTGTGTAGGTTGATGGTACAGAGAGGAATATGTATTTTTTGGGGGATGGGTTATTAGCAAAGAGGAGAGATGGGTAGAGCTGATCGCAAAGTTGATAGAATGGTAAATTGCAGGGTATGACGAATTACTGGTGAAATGACTCCAACGAACGAGGCGAAGATTGGTGATTGATTCGGTATCTGTGAAGTTGTTTAATTAAAGACGTTATATGTGAGGGTATAGCTTTCGAGGGATTGGGGAGGGGCAGTAATGTACTATTAATATAGAGGGTAAGGGAGTATACAATGGGAACTGTAGAAATTATAGGGTATTTAGGTTTTTTGGAGTGTTGTAGGAAGATATGATGCTGGGCTGTGTTTGGTCGAAAGACGTGGCGCGGATGTATCGTGGAAGGACTGATTGGTGAATGAACAAGGTGCGTTTAGGAGTAGTCAGAGGCATGTGGTGGATCAAAATTCTTTTACATTTGGAAGCAAATGACTTAGAGAAAATGAGGAGAGGAGAATAACGTTTATTAGGTTTTATGCGATTTGCAACAGCTGGGATGATAGGGTTAATAGGAAGGTCTATGCGCTGGTGTTTACGTGGATATATATAGTTTGGTGCATAGGCTTCTGATGAAAAAAGTATGTATGACGATAAGTAAGGGCGTGGCTGTAAGAATAAATGGTTCTAAAAGTGGATCTGGACTTATTATTCCAGCGGGGAGTGGAGGCAGGGTTGTGTTAATCGTTCCCTTGTTATTCATTTTGTTTATGGATGGGTATGAAACGATTGAAGGTTGGTGTAAGGAATGGTGTTAAGAAGCGTGGATGATGATGGAGCGTGCCCTACCTATATAATGCGGGATTATTGGTATGTGTGGCGAATCTGAGATGTTTGATGAGATCTGGTAGGTTGTGTGTAAAAGGAGTTGGTTGGAAAAGAACCGTAGATAAGATTAGGTTTATTGGTTCTGTGTCGTGAGGACAGTCCTCATGTGATTATGTTAAATGGTCCGAGCGCTCGGAAAAGTGTCTGTAGTATTAAATATTTTAGGGTATAGTTTTGGATGAGAAGGGACGGAATGATGCATGCAGTTTATAGGGAAGTTTGTAACACATTTGGCAGGAACAGGTGCTGGTGCAATTACAAATCCGTTTGGTGAATGTACACAGGGACTTAAGTCTTTAAGAGTGCGCGTAGGCGTGTCTTACAATGAGCGGTTATGTGTATTACCTCTGTACTTTTGTATAGCTTAATGAAATCTATGGCTCTGGAATAAGGAGTTATAGTCTACAGTTCAATGTGTTGAGAATGGACAATCTTACGGTAGGGGCACTGTTGCTTTAGGTTTGAAATCCGAAAGTTGTTGATTTATATTACGGGAACGGTGCACTATTAGCATTAGAGTTGTGCTTGGTCTTTGAAAAGAAATGTGGCTGTAAACTGAGAGAATAACAACTGAGAAGTTTGGGTTGATCGGATGTTTTCTGCGTCTTACTCTTTTTTGTCGGAATCAGCCTATATGTCGGGGTTTTTTAAGCACAGTTTATTGCGAT
The DNA here is from genome assembly GCA_015478945.1 of Trachelipus rathkii. Classification (NCBI taxonomy): domain Eukaryota; kingdom Metazoa; phylum Arthropoda; class Malacostraca; order Isopoda; family Trachelipodidae; genus Trachelipus; species Trachelipus rathkii. Next base: position 11,182 of record JABUQX010129341.1, read on the forward strand.
GTGTTGAAACCGACCTGGACTCTGGGAGATGAAGAAAATAGTTGACGTTGAGTTCGTAAAATCGAATGTCTGAAGAGATAAATTGAGTTTGCAGAGGCGGAGCAAAAAGGTGATATATATCATAGATGCATCGGCTGGTTTTGCTGAGGGCAGGTTCGTTATGTAGCCTATCAGTCTTCGTCTGCGGTCAAGGAATGCCACTTTCTCTTCCTATTATATATTCATAACTGACGTTCCATAAGGGAGGGTCCCTTTGGCAAGTCTTGATCTAGGGTAAGGTGGGCTTTTGTCGATTTGTGTAATTGTATCTTCTTCTGCTTTTCTCTGATGGCTGTTATAGGGTGGGACACTAATGCACCTAGTCTTGCGGGAGAAAAATGGTCGATTGAAGCATAAATACTATATATATATATATATAATATATATATAAAGATCATATATATAATACTATTAAAAATATATAATATATATAATATAATATATAAATATATATATATATATAGTAATATATACTACTATAATAATTAGTATATAGTAATATATAGTAATATATAAATAATAATAAAAAATAATAATAAAAAAATAATTAATAATATCAGATCATGTAAATGTAAAATATATGCCCTAGGCACAATAAATTTATTAACTACTAACTCTACTTATATATCTAAACCTTTTTAACTATATTGGTTTTACTGTATTTTAAGTGCTAAATACCCTAAAAGACTTAATATATATAAATATAAGTTATCTTCAAAAAACAAAAAAAACAAAAAATTTTCGCTTTGTGTTTTATTTTTAAAAAAAACGAACGTTTTTTTTTTTAATCCCTAACTACATCTTATGTAATGGCACACTGTTCCAGGATTTTCCTCCCAAGCATAAGAAGGCAAGTTGGCCTTCAGTTTAGGAAGCATGGAGATTTTTACAGTTCGGGTGGTAAGAGTACTTCCACAGTCAGACTAATGGTTGGGGACTCAAGTTATGGTACTCTGAAACATTTCACGAAGGGTCACATAAGTCCGACGTGTGCCATGGTAGATACCCAAGTTTTACCTTGATGGAGAGAGAAGTCACAAGAAGGTAGTAAAGACGACGTCTCGCTTGAGGGTTCTCCTTACTCTGAGGGAACCGATACCGTTGGTGGATAGCAACGTGGATGAATTCTGTAATGAGTAAGATGAATGCAACGAAGCATGGATAAGAATGATAACTGGCGCAATATGGTATCTGTCACGTTTTAAACTCCGTCATGCTAGGAAGGTCGATTTCATAAGGGACATCCTTCCCGTGGTCATCTTGCTTCTCCGGAAATCCCTATTTATTTTCTTGCTTTGCGTAACTCGTCCATGAATTTCTGTATGCCGCTATTCTACTGATGCTGCAACTATGGGGTTGAAAGCTTCTTATGTGATTACGGGAGCACGTAATAAACGTTATTTGCTGTATGAGTTACACTGAGAAGGACAGCGGCACGACCCAAGCATGAGAATCCGTCTCAATTGTAGGAGCGGATTTATCGTCTGTTGTGTTTCTATTTGATGCCTTGTTGAAAAGTAGTCCGTGAAAGAACTTCAAAGAATCACAAGGCGATGAGAACAGGCTTACAGCATAGTAGGTGATACGGACTATTGAGTTAAATCCTAGCTCAAATAAAAATAAAGTCGGTTATGGAAGCATTAGATCTGGAGCCGGAGGATCCTACTTTCGTAGCTGAACGAGCTGCTCTGGAGGGTTGTGTGAAGTAGCAATCGTCACTCTCGAAGCAAACACTTAATTCGATTGATCACTCCGTGTTCTCTAAAAAGCACATAGAATTGGCAATCTGTATTCGGAGCTATCATAACAGAAGGTACACCAAGCCTACCACGTTATTTTGCTGTATGAGGATCGTCAGTCCATTGAGAGATGTTGGTGATAGTGAGTGATTGGATCCTTTTCAGCCTACAGCAACTGGAGCACGTCATATCGCGACGTAAACCCTCACAACCATCGGCGAGCATGTGATCAAAGCAGCTTCCACCTCGATGCAGAATTCATAACACATGATTCGACAGGGATAGTAATTTAATATACCCCGGTCACATTCCTCAGATCTCACCGCCAATGGATCTTCTTTTTTTATGTGGATATGAACTCTAAGACGTAACATGAGTTCTTTATGTGTCGTCAATGTCACAAGCGCGATACAATCATTCTATTGCAAACATTAAAGAGAGCTAATGAGTACTTTATCAAGACAGAACTGATGGTGGCCACACAAGTTTTCGGAATAAAAGTTCCTTCCGTGGTAAAAGACGTTTGTTTCAACGTTCAACGATACTGACTAATTTTAGTTGACCGACCCCCAAGAACCATACTGTATCTGCAATCATCGGAAGTACTTCACCGAACTGTTGACACAAATCCGTATGTCGTCTATTAATGTGCAAAAGGGCTCGCATGACTTTGCGCCTCTCGTGATAAGTTGCGCTGGGAGTACAAGGTAAACATACATGTAGCGTGTGTGACCATTATCTACTAATAATGGTATGTAGTAAGCGGATAGTTAAAACTTTAAAAAATACAGATCAGTAGCAAGCAATGACATTACTTTAAATCTTATGTCTATTTATTCAATATAAAGTTTTTTATATCTTCTCCACACACCAAGGTGCAGAACGTACTAATATTGGCTACATTTTTCTCTATAGTTTTCCTTTTTTATTTTATAAATAACATCAACAAATTTACTGAGTCATATTCCATTTATTCCATTATTCAATCCCCATAAAGAGCTAGATTAGTCGATGTGAAGTTAAAGATTTTAATTCAGAGAATGTTTCAATTATATTTAACATGTAGAATCTTTACTAATAAAAAGATTTTTTTTATTAGTGCTCTAGGGCAATGATTCTCAATGTTTCATAATATAAAAGGGAATAATTATTCTGTTTTATTACTTATATTCGCAATTATGATTTATATAATTAGATAGTATAAAAATAATTTATTAAATAATAATAGTATATATATATAATATTACTTAATATACATATAAGCTCAATATATATACGTAAAAGACACAATTTGACACACGGATATTATTTATTAAGATTAGGTTCTTTACACCTCAAATATACTATCGTGAATCATATATTTTATATGGTTTTTTTTCTTCCATCTACTTTTTCTCCCTCCAAACTGGTGTGTTAAGGTGAGTTACATAAGCATTTTTCAGAACAGTAAAAGCAGATCTAGAAAGCAATTATGACAAAAAATCAGCAAATAAACCACCCTTACTCTAGAGCTTCATAGAGCTGCTAACGGACCTCCACTATGGTAAGTCGTCAGTGTAAGGGTTTCATTCCTTGAACCCAGGTGGTCCAACCATCTCTCAAAACCTCCATCCCATTCCTCTCTATATTATGCACCTTTATTCGATTCCTCTGCCCAAGACTCCACATTTCTTCCTTCAGACTTTTTCGTGTTACATGACTCACATCAACTTTTTCTTCGATCTGCCCAGCTTTAGGTGGTTTTTCAACACACTTCGACGCACTTATCAATCATCTGCTTATAAAACCGACATCATCATCACCTTTTCCCTGACTCATCCAGCTCAAATACTTCTCATTTATTCCTATTTACCCTTTCTTCAACACTAAACTCTCTATATATATTCAGCTGTGCTCAGTTAATTCAATGTTCTCGCAACACGCTAGAGCTGATCTCCCTAAGGATTGTCCATGCCTGAGAAAAATAACAAAAATCTTACGACTTTAGATCTATAACTCCTTTATCACAGACCATACGTTTTCATTACTATACAATAACACTGGTATAATCATACACCCCTCATCTAGACCAGCCGCCACTTTAAGACTTCAGTCCTTACATTCACTCAACGATTACTTGCCCAAGCCACCTTCTGCCATTTACACTGTTCACTAAAACTGTCATCATCCGTTATCCCTTTATCTCACTACGACCTAATATATTATAAATACTCTCAGACAAAACTTATTGTATCTCAAGCTGTCTCATTTATTGTAACGGTCTGGATTTGTATGAAACATTATTTCATAACTTAATTTCTTCCATCTTTAACATATCATAATCAAATTCGAGGACTTGTTACTTATTCTATCCTGCATCTTGTTACTCTAGAACAGCCCCTCACATTTCTTAAATCTCACGTTAGCTTGACTGACTTCAAACCCGGCCTCCCCGTTGTTTACCACACAGCCCTACCATGTCTCAAAGACTACTTATCAAGCTTGATCGCATTCGACACAACTACCATCATTCCGCATAATTAATAGGTATGGCGCACTCCTCCCAAACAGTTCGATCATCTATCACCTTCTAAATCAGACAGTATCTACCGGTCCACGCATTAACCTTTCACTTCTTTCTACATGAAACAGCACAGTCCATAAACAACTTTTGAAATAACCACGGCAAAGACATAAAACACCACCTGCTTCTACTCCGCTAATTAAAATAACCAATTCACTTTTGACACCATTTATCTTACCCGCTTTACTATCGTCTACATTACTTTTGACTGTCCAAATTACAGAAGCCTCATACCGACGTAGCCACTCAGATTACGTGATATGTATACACTAATCTTCTAGATCCTTGAATGACCCACTCCCTTATATTAAGCCATATATTCCCTCCTTGTAATCTGCAAAATCCATAAAACTAAAATTAACAACATTTATTGTTAACCTTATCTTTCATGATCTATTCTCTGCATTGATTGATCACATGTAAAGATTTGAGATCTCACACATTCCCTCTGACTACTCTAAACGCACTGCTGTTCGTCACCAATTAGTCACTTTAAAGTCATCTGGAGCCTCTTTCGTACGCAAAACAACTACTAAAGACTTAGTTATATATCTTACCTATAAAAACCTGCAATAAACTTCAAAAATACCTGATATTTTCTAACAGTTCCTTATATCTCCTGTACACTTATTAAAGGTACGCTATTAATGGTCAGACTCCATCCCGAAACTATAGACCCTCCATAAACTCGCTTAATGCTAAATCAACAAAGGGAATCAATCAATCACCTACTTGCTTGCCCTCCAAGTTTTCTTTGATCGCCATACTTAACCACAAGTAAAATTTCATCGTAAATAATCTGGTCTCAGATTTATCCATTCTTACAATTTCATCGAATCATATTGCCCATTCTCCATTTCTGCTTTTGCTAAATTAACCTTTCATCAAATAGAGTACAATAAGTTCCTTCCTCATAGTACCCTCCAAGCTACACAAGTCCATTTATCACGAATTCATCATTACTGCTCAATATTAAAATACCAGATTTTCAAAGTGTTTTTTCCATACTCCACTCACATCCATTTCCCCGCATAATTTAAAAAATGAACCATCCTTATTCATTAATATATGCAGGAAATTCCTTATGTTTCGTAAACATTTTAACCTTCATCGTGCTTCTTCACAGAAGGTTCTATATTGTATGTCCCCCATTCATCTCTTCTCTTCCAAAACTGATCAGCATTTACCCTCTTCCTTCTATTCTCCTACGTATGCATTTTGTAGTATATTTATTTATTTAAATGTTTCTTTTGAGCCTTGTGTACTTTGATGAAATCAAGTGTCTTAATTCTTCACCAGAGGAAAGTGCCGTCAAAACAATCCACCTTCTCATTTCGTCTTACTGCGAACTCCATAAAATCCTTCTGAGACGACAGTCATGTTAAATATAAGAATATCAGAAAATCACTTGATTGAAGTTATATTAGATTAGGAAAAATCTAGTCGGCAGATCACTCACGAGGGGATCTGATTTCGCTAAGCAAGAAGATGGAAAGTAGTGATTTAATAGCTGTTACTGTTCCAAAGAATAGAACAATTTATAGGACAAAGTATGGCACTCTGATAGGCATAATACATGAAGAAGAACATCAGCTATCAATGAACGAGTGCGTGCTCGTACAAGTATTTTATCACGAATTTCAAGATCCCTTCCCCGCAGTTTGTTACTCTTGTTCGTGATGTAGGGGGCGTTGGCCTCTCTCTGGGCAATCTTATTCACCACTCCTGTTCTTCGTAAGTGTCTGCTACACTTCCTACTTTAGCACACACCTACATACTTTCGTTGTTGCTAAACTATGCGCTAACGAATCTGCTTCCAGATCCTTATTCAGTTTCAACATGCTTAGCACTCCTCATAACATGAGTTCCTCTACTTGCGATCATCGGTTCTTCCTTTACATGAGGACTCTCGATAGACATTTCATTCAGACTTGTTCAACCAAACTCTCTCAGTCTCTCTTAATTCATTACGTAACACTGGTTCCTGAAAATACTCCAGTAACCGCATCTAGGTGTGTCCGCTCTCTGTCAGGCCAAGTTGCGCCCGACTATGCTGAAATTTGTCTTAACTGAGCAGCACAGATTCACTGTGACATCTGCCACAGATTCAATCCATTCACTAAATACTCCCTAATGAACTGATTTACAATCCATATTACAGTAATCAAACTCACTTCCTTCTTCAGACGTTCATACGAAAAGATTAGAATCAAATTGAATACTTTAATGGGCTCCAGCTGTGCAGAAGGAATAACCATCCTTAGTATAATGCAAGCTCTTGGCACGTAGTTCCTGTGCTATCGTTGGGGGTGGTGTTGGTTGGCTTATCTAGAAATCCTGATTTGTCCTAGAGGTCGCTGTATATCGAGCTATCTCACCTTCCCAAGGTGTTCTCGGCATGTGCCTCTTCCGCGCAATCTTGCTCTCCCGAGAATTCCTTCCTCTTTTCGTCCTGCTCATCTGGCTCACCTCATTCAACCAGATTCACCGAAGTCAACTACGACATAGTTCCTTCAGATTCCCGTAGCAAACAGATTCGCTTCGCATGTTGGGCCCTGTTTTTCTTGCGGGACGATGGATGGCTAGTGGTCGGAGCTTACACTTCGCCGGTTAAATTGTGTAACGGCTACTGCCACGCGGTGTCCATATGTTCGGTCTCCGCTGATGGACGCACTGGACTAATCATCCTGTAGACTCCATTTCATTTGAGTAACGTCACGTCAATGTAGCGATGAGAAATATCGTGGTGCTTATATATCACTACCTTGGAAGCCGTTTCTTAGCGGACCATGTTCCGACGGGTCGGTGTCTCGGACGCAGAAATCCTGAACAGCTTCGGTGGATCACCTGGTACTGTACGTACGGCATATGAGATTATAGAATGGCATATAGAAAACGCCATCATTGGACTTGGGACGATTTATGAATCCACTTACGTTCCTTCTGGGAAATTACCATGTTAGGTCACTTCCGACGAAGTATATGGGTGCCAATTTCTATAATCGCCACTTCAGGCTAACAATGTTCAGGTGTGCTGGGTAGATGGGTACAGCAAACATCCATCATCTCTTAGGTATTTTGAGGTTTGGACCCGCGCTGAGGAGATTATTAAACCATATTTTTATCCCCTTCGTAGGAGTGGCACGGTAAAATTAACAATAAATAAAAAAATTCATCATATGGATGGTATGTCAGCTGGGTAATAAATCTGCTATAGCCATTGTCATCAATAATTCGCCTGTACCATATTCACTTATTCATAAAATATTAGTTCAAATATTTATTTAATAAAGAAGATTTCGTTAAATTGATTTATTGATATGAAAGCGTTGGTAAATGATATTAATATGGGTGGTAAAGGAGGAGGAAGATCGAAAGGGGGGGTTCGCTTTTTATTTCAACAGCAGGGTTGAAGAAGACCAGAGTTATATACCGTATTTCCATAAACTACGAATGATAATGATAATAAATAAAATAAAAGTAGTTATGTACCTTTTACTTCAATGATTATACCTTCCCAACCCACCCCACGACACCCCATTCAAATTACCGAAATAAATTCTTGCAATTGTCTTTAATTGATACGTTAAGTTAGCTCATGATTACTATTTTTAATTGCTTACTTTTAACCAAAATGTTTTTCAGTCTAAGATAATCATTCTGACCTTTTCGAGTTTAAGAGAAGCAAACCTTTCCTTTCAAAAATGTTCTTGTTACGGGGGAGAAACTTGCCTAGTGAGATTTAGTATTAAATACCGAGAGAGAAAATTTCGAGGAAGAATAAATTTGTTATCAAATGAAGCTATATAGCGTCTTGAGTGATATAGCTAATATTATATTAGATATTACCTGTGTTAATGCATATAGTTACGTGAGACTTTTCATGGAATTAAATGTTATATCAGATTCAATAATAGTTAACAATTTTCATGTCAATGACTACTAAGCGAGTGTAAGGAGAAGATGTGATAAAGTAGAGATACAATTAATGATATATAATAGGATTGGTATAGTGTAATTATAGATATTATATATAAGTTAAAGGAGAATAATACGTAGAATAGTAAGGTATTAGTAATAATTATAGTAGTTCTATAGGTACGTATACTCAAGATTGAAGGGATGAGATATTAGAACTATCTGTACTATTAGTTTTATATAATGCGGTAAAATTAATATAGTATTTTGTATTATATATATTTACTTTATTATATAATTTTATATATATTATTATGGGAATCTTCTCGTTTTTGCTTTGCCCCATTAAGTTCTAGATAAAATTATTTTAATGCTTTAAACGGATTAATGATAAACCTATAAATGCTTATGTCATAAAAAGATGGGCGGGCCATGCCCTTGGCCCCCCTGGATACGCCACTGCTCTGCAAGTACCAGCACACGCAGTACAAGACAAAAAGCTCAAAAGTTAAAGCAGTGACCAAGTGTGACATGGTTTTGAAACTGCAAGTACAACGCACATACTCCAAAAAACGTACTTAAGTACAAGTACAAGTACAAGGTAAAGTACTTGCTCTTGAACCAACCCTTTTCTTTTTAAATCCGTATATGTCTATAATTATATACTTCAAACTACCTTAATATATATTATATATACTATGATATACATATATGCCAATTATTAGCTCCATCAAAAATCAATCTATATCTCATATATATATATATATATATATGATCATCATCACCCCTTCTCTCCCCAAGACGGGGAAGTGTGATAGCATGCAATGACAAACAGAGCAACGTCAGTAGAGGAATATGCACGCAAGTAGAAAAAGCCCAGCCTTTCCACCCCTTATTACCTTTGAGTGAGGCTTGTCGAAGTCAGAACAAATCCAACATTAGACGGGACGCGACGAACCGCTCACTATGGGCATTCGTCAATGTTAGGGTCTCATCCTTGCACTCTGGTGGCCACACATATTCCTCTCACAAACCACGCCAGTTCACTCCTATTATGCACCCTTCTTCTCGCCTTTGCCAAACTCAAATTCCTCGTCCCCCGCATTACTTACACTGACTTATTCCATTTTCTTCTGTCTCCAACCGTCGAATTCATAGGCACGACTTCACCAACTATTATACAGGACCATCAATCAACGACACTATCATCCATCCTTTGCCACCACGACCAACCATCTTAATTGTACTTTCCATTTATTCTCTCATTGCTCCTTTCTTCGCACAAGCCACTCCCTAATGCGTTAGTTTCATCATTATACAAATTTCTTCTCATACCTACGCAGACCCTGTTAAGATCTGTCCATCTGTACTTTGTTACAGCTACATTGTACCTTTCAGATCTACCTATCCCTTTCCAGACATAGTTTCACTTTATACCATAACACAGGCAGCAACCATGACCCTCATCGTAAGACTATTCTAGCGGCATCTCAGACTTAGTCCTTAATACCATCTACCATGAATTAATTGTCCAGCCACCTTCTGCCTTCACAACTTTCACACTTAACAGTTCTGCATCATCACGTTTCCGATTCTATCCACAAGTATTATCTCTAAGTATTTACAAAACTCGGACACTTGCTCCAGTATGCTCACCAATCCAGCATAACTTACACCGAGGACTTCCTCATAACAACCAAACCTTACTCTTATCTACGTTTACTTTCTATCTAAGTTTGTACTTTTACAACCGCTCACAAACCCTTCATTTTACATTCCTCTTCTCAGATTCGCCACACAAAAAATCATTCCTCTTCCTCTTCTATATATATACATCGATCTATAATAAAACCATTAACTTTACTATATATATATATATATATATAATATATTATAATATATATCGACTATATATATAAATATATATATATATGCAATGTCCCACAAAGAAGTGTACTGATGTCGTATTTAAATTATGTACCTAGACTGACCCTGAAATTACAAATTGTCTCCTTCGAAGTATGACCTTGGAAGGTTACAAATATGATCAAAAAGTCTTTGACCGTATTTTTAGAACGATGCTCAGATCATAGCGCTGCATGAAGTATGTGGACAGTACTTGAATACTTTCTTCGCAGACACAATTCTATCAATATTGAGAGCGCAGTGCTGTATGACGCGATCCTCACGTGGTGCAGCACCAATCGTCTGCAATGTTTGTTTCTGATTCGCTGAACATCGTTTTCGAAGTCGTTTCTAAGACATCTTATGCTAACAGACTTTGCATTAACTGTCTGCTGAAGTACAAATCCTTTGTGCAGCAATACACGTCCTTTCCCCAAAATACACAACTATCAGTCGTTAATCACCTGGACTTTCTCATACGTGCTCTCTTCGGACGAGGAGATATTTTGTGTGGCCATTCCGCATTTATCGCCGATTTGGGTCTTGCAGGAATTTACTCAAAACCCCATATTTTCATCCGCTGCTGATACCTTATTATTCAGAAGAAGTGATGATCTATTAGAATGTCATCTTGATCGTCCATTTCTTGCAATCAATTTTGCAAACCTGTCGCTTTGCCTGGTCATACAGACAACAGTCTCGCGCACTTTGTTTCGTACCAAAATTCTTTCGCATGTGCAAATGGTTCATTAAAATTCTATGACACTGATATTATGCCAAATCAGTTTCTTCTGCACATCATTTCATGACACTGACACGCGTGGTCCTCTCCATCACCAGCATCCTAACACTTCCAGCATCTATCAATAGTGATGATTGAACTATATTGGTCATATTCTACAACGGCAGGGTCTCTTCACATATTTCCCCCCACCTCTTGAAATTTTTGTGCCACTTAAAAAAACCATAGTTCTCGACTAGAAGTTGATTTCCATGAGCAGCTAGTAGAACATATGAGATCTGGAACCACATGACGTCAGCAGAGCGAGCCCAGACTGCCACATGTATGGTAATCTAGCTCTCTACCCGGTACTCCTTACATCACGCGTCTATACCGGGTTTTCTTCTTGATAAAGGTATTTCACGCATGCCTCATAATGCGAGCTGATGAGGATCCGATCTGAACTGGTTATATAAGATCGGAAATGCGGATCACTTATATAATGTCATAGATCCCTCGACCTTTCATACGCTGACTATCTAAGCGAATACTCGATTTAACGAATAACCCGATGGTACGATTTACCCTACCATAAATCCGATGATGGGTAAACAAAGTGAGCCCCGATGTCTGATGTTTTCATAATGAAACGAATCAGGGCACCGCAATAATAAGACCCGAGAAACAACGTCAACAAAACCTTCTATATCGGTTAGTACCCTAACCCCCTTTTTCTAGTGCATCCAAAAGACATTTTCTTATTTCTTCAAACATAAGGTCGAAGAAAGTATGACGATTAAATGTTTTACGAGGATATGGCGAAGATCGGTGCCGTTGCGCCGCGATTATTGCAGCCTGTAAACAACTGAAGGATGAACTGCGGAGCGATATTAGAACCGATCAACAATTCTGCAGTCTTTCTGTTGCGGCCGCTTACCATTTCATTACCAAAAACATTATCATGACGAGTGTGTCAAAAGATCAAATCCCAAAAATGGATGGCGTAATTAGATACAAGCGTAGATAACATAATCATCTTTACTATTTCTATCTTCTCATGGCTTTGTTCTTTTTTCAAGAGCGAACCCCCTTCCCTGCAGGGGACCCTGCAAAGTCCCATCTCACAGGGTCCCTGAAAAACCCTTCAAAAATGAGCTTCCTACAATTAGTTAAAAAAGACTATTATAAGACACCTCTATTTGTCCTAATATGTAGGGTGTAAAGTCACACGTTACCTTCAATGTCTACTGACGCACACCAGCACGCATTACCCGACTCGATTTGACGCAGGTAACTTAACATTATCAATCAGTTACTCTACTCTCACGTTCATTCCCATCCTTCCTAATGCTACTCTCCACAAGAATTCAACCCTATTTTAAGCTCCCTTTCCTTTAGTGGTTTATCCCATACAGGCTCTCGCAAAACGGGCTCCGGCTCCGGGCTCCAAGCACCAAAAGCTTCCGCCCAATTCTATAATTTAACTCCGAGCATTCTATATCCATTCAATTCTCTTCTAACTGCTCACCAAATTTCACGCCTTACTAATGGTCCAGACTTCTTTACAGGTTTTGGGGCTAGACCCCTCCTCTCCTGTGCGTAGCGGCCAAAGATACCTAGCGTTCCTACATTATGTTATCCAATTAATAAACGGCAAGTCCATGCCAATCTTGAAGGCGAATGCACGATGTCTCTATACCACCCCGTCGCTAGGGTACTATTTTTAGGTTGTTCCATCTGGCTCCGCAATCGCCTTAGCGGGCTCCGGCCCATTATTGCTTCGCCAATGACAATTACCTTAAGATTGCGCACTCAATTCCATTCATTCCTCTCTAAACGGGTCACCAAATTTCAGCTTGTTAAGCCATTTTACGTTTTGGGGCTAGTTAACCCCCTTCTCCCATAGTCGATTAGCTGCCCATGAACCATTGACGGTTACACACCGAATGTTACACCATAATACAACCGAAGAGCATGTCAAGTTTGAAGAAGGATACAGGTATGTCTCTGAACAACACCTGCCGTTGCCTCGGTTACATGGCTCACTTTGTGATTCATTCGATGTTGAACTAAGCCCAAACTAAATGACCCCATGCTGGGCCATCGGGAGCAATGGCTTCGGCGGAAAGTAACCTCCAGGAATCCTTGGCATATTCTTGGGACGTTTTGAGTCCTGCGTGCCCACCCTCAATGAATCAGTCGCTATTTGAGAGTCAAACCGGGTAACGCCCCGGCAACAAAAAAGAGACATGTTGATGCGTACTTTAACTACCACTACAGAGTATACAATACTACCGGCTAGTAAACGCAACGCATTCTGACTTCGGACATCTCAATTACCAACTAATACACACTTATATTGACCTTGAATTGCTATGAAGAAGATACAAAAAAAACTATGGCGTTAGGCAACTACAGACACAAGGGGGTCGCACAAAGAACTGGTACTACTACCCATATCTAGAAGTAGATATTCGTGATACCCAATTTAACTTTGTAACCTCAGAATCGATATCACCATCATCGATTATCAGGAGCTGGGCGGACTACGAGTACCCAAATGCCTTACTTACAGTACCTCCCTTCTTGTGTACTTCAAATAATAACTCACTTTAAGTACTTTTGCCAAAATTCGACATTAAGAATTCGCGTACTATACCGCAGAACAAATTCCAAAGTACTTAAATACAGACCACTTAATTAACATAAGTCACTGTACAGGTTCCTGAATCTGTAAAAGGATTTTTTTTGTAAATATAGAAGTTACCCTTTTACCGTGTTGCAACCCTTTATAGAACAATGCTAAGGCCTTGCCTCAGACCAATTCATTTATATAGATGATTATTACGTTATTATGTTTAATGTTCATCATTATGTTACACTATTCAAAAATTAGTCACTGTACGCGTTTGACTGTGCTAATGCAACGAAGACAAGCTATAGACAAGTTTGGTACCGCCCGTAGAGCGTATTGATCCATTCTTCTGATACAAATCAAATACACTAAAGACTCAGGAATTACAACATTCTGTTCACTCAGGTAGGCAGATGCGCGAATAATATATATAATAAAAATATTCCAGTATTGTCGATAATCGAAGAGTCAAGATAATCGTCTTCCAGCAAACTGCAAGGAAATTGCGCAATTGAGGTACTCCAGGATTACCGAGTACAGCTCTCCATAACATATAAATGCTCCTCACAATACTTAAGAGTTTAGATTCAACAATGATTCCAACGAAATGCCACTAACGAATTTCCTTCAATGGCCTTCAGATAAATCACACACTAACAATGCGACAAGCCGTATTTGCCCTTTATAATTAGAAGTGGAGTCAGCTAAATCTGCAGCGAGTAAACTCAAACAAGGTCGTCCGTTCACCTGAGCTCTCATTTGCCCATGTCTCACAATAGCTAGTAAGCTCATCGTAATCGACTCGTCGTAGTTTAGATGAAAAATCACCACTTTGATGACTGACATTAGATTACCGTTCCTTTCAAATCCAACTGAATAGCAAATTTATTACTGAATTGTTAATTAGTTTGGGCACCGTTTTCAATCGCCGTTGTCGTCTCAGGGATGAGAATGTGCTATTTAGTTTATCTATGGTGAACATTACTTCCAAATCGTCTCTTGTAGAAAAACACACTGGCAAAATCTAAATATGAAGGCAGTATAAAACGTAATTAGTGGCCCCGTATCAAGCGTCCTTCACAGGTTTTTCAATATAATATCAAACTTTCTACAATTTGGATAAAATGAACTAAATAAGTGCACAAGGCTAATAATTGCAAGCGTTACTCACCCATATTTCAAAATATGAATACCAATGCAAGATGGCAGCTCGAAGAAAAAGAAGAGTTCGTCTAAGAAGTAACTCCTACCGCGCCTGTCACCTAATTCGTCAACCCGCCTAGACTCTTCAGTAGAGAAATAACATTCTCTAGCAGTGACGAAGAGGACTTTTTCGGGTTTGGAAAAAATATTGCTCTCAGCCAGGACCTGTTTTGTCAGTAGACCTGCAAGTTTTAGAATATCTGAGAGATACAGCTATTGACTAAAAAAATTATTATGCCAGACAAGACAACAGATGTCCACCATCTGCCCCTGTTGAGAGACTTTCCTCTTTTGCAGGGATGACTTTAACACCCAAAGATTCATCCCTCTCTGAACAAGGCTTTCGCAAGAGATTCGGCTCTTTGCTCCAGGCGATGAACAAGATTAGCTTTTTAAAATGCTTGTGTGTCTGGTAGTATTGTTCTACCCTGGTCTACCCGATACCTCGATGCTGTTTAATCCACGAATGTTTATCGTTTATCAGGAGACAGGAATATGTTATACACAAACTTTTCATTTTCTATTGTATTAAACCCGATCAAGTCTTAAATGCCGAAGCGTGTCAAATTTCTGTTACCATTAAGAGATTTTTCGTCTTTGTCACTTAGCAAGATACAGTTAAGATTGCTCACCAATGCCTTGAGTGATCGGAGACATATGAGTGGTAGCCAATAGTGATGTAATCACAAAATTCTCAAATAGATAAAAATTAAGATCATAAAATTAGTTCATAAGAAATATAATGTACTTAAAAATTACTTAAGTTAATTGACAAGTACTTAGTACTGTTGAAGTACATTTGATTAAAGATATACTGTAGTACTTGAGTACTTAAGTTACTTTTTAAACCGACATTAGGTACTTTGGTACTTAAATTACCTTTCAAAGTACTATAATGCCAGCCTGTCAGCATTATATAGGAATCGATACCTATATGAGGATATTGCCGTAAAATACAATATTCGCAATTAGAAGATCACTAGAAGAAAAGGGGGAGGGTACTAACTGCAATCTAGAACTGATCTGTTCCATTATAAACCATCAGAATCGTTTCCTCGGTATCGATTATGATGGTATCGAACCCAGACTCGGGTATATTCGTGATGTAGGATATGCCATATAGAGCTAGACAGTGAGACAGCTCGTCCCAGTGACTGTCATGGGTTCACATCATCATGGCATTTTAACCTATTCGATGCAGCTCCATTTTGGTTGGATAGAGAAGCCAACTGAGCTTTCTCCCTCTAGTTGGTAACTTGTTACGTTCTCACACAGGGAATTTTTGACTAGCTTCACATGTTCCAGTAATTTTACCTGAGTATCACAAAACATTGCGAGGTGCTAGGAACAACGCCATACCACAAAAAGATGTACTGCGAAAAACGTACACAGAGTGGATAAACACGCAGAAAGAAGAAGCAAATGTCTCCAGTGTAGGGCTTGTTACGTTTCACACAGAATTTGATAGCGACCGCTGTCAATATTTACCTGTATTATCACAAAACACTAACGAGGCGAATGACACACGCCCATTGTACACAAAAAGACGTGTACTGCAAAGAAACACGTAACGAGCATATAGAACGCCGCCCATCATAAACAAATTAGTGCAAACACTACTTTATACATATGTTAAAACTGGTGATGGACTACTGTAGCTAGGTCCTAACTAGCTACCCATAGTATACGCACGGAGAGGACGTACAGTAGTACGTCGTTCATGAGATATCAGTAAACTTATATTGTTCGACAGGAAATTATATATATACTATAATAACTTATTATATATAGTATACTATATATATACGTATTTTTAATATATCATATATAAGTATATTATATATACATTAATATATATTATATATACATAAAATAACATATAATACTATATATATTATAATTAATATATATATATAATAAATATCTTTAATATATATATTATATATATTAAATTATTATATATATACTATATATAATATATATAATATATATATAATGTTGCGTGTGTGTGTGTGTGTGTTAACCGGGTAAAGGCAGGCTATCTCTTTCGACTGCGTTGTCGCGTTCGTAGTCCATGTGACCTACATACCCCCCCCCCCCAGGCGGAAATAGGGTTGTGCTATGATGGTCTATAGATATATATATATACTATTATACTATTATACTATAATACTTACTATATATACCTTATATATATAATTATATTAGCTAATTAATTATATGCTATTCGCTACTCATATAATATATATATCTTAGTCATATATAATATATATAATATATTAATATATATAATATATAATATATAATATTATACTATTATATATATTTACTTACTTATTTATTTTTTATGTTTATTATATCACTTTACCATATATATTTATAATTATATAATAAATATATATATATATTATATATATACATATATAATAATATATATAACTAAATATATAAATAATATATATAAATAATATATTATTATCTTATATATATTAATATATGTATATAATAATATATTAATACTAATAAACTTATAATATATATATTTTATATATATATATATAATTTATAAATGATTATTTTATATAATATTATCACTATATATAATATAGTTTTAATATATATATATAATATAAATATATATATAATATACTAATATACTATTTTTTCATTTAATAGTAAAACGTATATAACTTATACTATAATACTAATATCATTTATATTATCAGTGACGTATTTCTCGATGAATGCAGGCATGCACATGATGGCGTCCAAGTACCATCAGTTAAGTAACAAAATAATATTACAGACATGTATAAATTTGATCTTGATGCAATAATATAATACATAATCATTATTTACTATTTTACTAAAATTAATATATTATTACATGACTTTGCATGAAGAACAGCAAAATAAACATCCGCTTCTAAAGAAAAAATATGCCATGTGATTCATAGTAAATATTGGATCGAATATGCAAATACAACTAATACAAGCGATCACACTGCAATTCAATACATAGAGAAAAACTCAAATGTACTCCAAAATAGGGCCTTACCGCACGGACTAAATAGGCTTAATTTCACCTCTTCATTCATATTATGGTCCTTTAATACCCAAAACTGATAGAAAGGGAGAAACATTAATATTCATCTACGGGTATTTTAGTCGAAGAACAAAATAAAATGGCAATAAGATTAGAAAAAAAGATAGTCTTTCATCACTAATAAAATTCTGTAGGACATATGGCGGTTTTATTCATTATTTTATTAATTATTATTATTTTTATTATATATATTATTATTATTTATTATTATTTATTATAATTATTATTATTATTCAATTATTATATAATTATTATTATTATTATATTATTATTATATCATTTTTATTATTATATTATTATTATTATCATTCATTATTAATTATTTATTAAATATTATTATTATATTATTATCTTCATTTTTATTATCTATTGTCATGTCAAACGTACTTATAAATATAATTTTATATAAATATATAAATATATATTTTATATAATTAATTTACTATATATGATACAATAATATATATATAATGATTCTATCAATATATAATAATAGTAATTATATATAGTATATAGATAGAATAGATTTAATGTAAGCAGAAAGAAGAATCAACCGCATATCCTCAAACATAAAATATATAACTTTGTAATAACTAATAACATTATGAACAACGTTAAGAAAATCTTTGTATGGAAAATGTCAGTAGTTTGTTTTTTCTTTAAATCTCAAAATCGAAGATAGTCCCTTAAAACTGATGATCGTGGTGAAATAAATTTGTATGAAAATTTGTATGAAAAAAAAAGGATTTTTTCTAAACTAAAAGAAAACCTAGGTAAACGCCAAAGATGCAAGAGGTCCGGAGGTCTCTCCGGCCTCTGAAGGGGACGACGGGGAGACTTCGTCCCACCCTCTGTTACTACACGTCGGCTTCGAGCCCACCTAAAAAAATCGAGCAATCTAATTTAAAATTGTTACGCATGATTAGCATTATAAAAAAATCCTTATATAGTTTTCTACAAATTTCTACTACTGATTTCACATAATGTTATTAGTTTCTATGTGACCTATCTTAGTTTTGATGAATAACGGTGTTTGAAAACAAAAAATAATAAAAAAAAAAATCCATATTTCCATACCAAATTTCATGACGCCGGATTCATATGTTATTAGTTTCTAATGTACCCCTATCTTAGTTTTTAGATTATCATGCGCGTACTTCTTTTAGTTTGGCAAGATTAAGATCGAGAGTATATATAGTTATATAGTAGGGTAACGATGGGGGGTGAAGGTGGGAACCGGGTGGGTTATAGGTGTTGGGGTGATTATTATATATATATATATTAGGGAATATTTATATATATAGTATATGATGTATATATGTATCATTTCATCAGATTATTAGGTATATATACTTATATAATATAAACTAATATTATATATATCTTTTAATACTCCAAATAGTATATATCTACTTTATATAATTACGTATATATATATAATATAAATTTAACACTATTATATATATAATAATCATATATATATATATGTACTACTATGATATATAGTTTATCATATATATAATATATAAGTATTATATATTATATATATATAGATATATTATATATACTTAATAATATATATATATAAAATATCAGTCTTAGGTCAAGTACAGCACTTGTACTGCTGTACTTGACTTAGATACATCTTGGCCTAGGATGTTTATGGCAGTTTTCTACAGCTGACTATAGTACTTGTAATTTACTTGAGCTTTCTGTGTTACTTGTACTACTGTGTTCGGTACTTGCCAACTACTTTTAACATTTTACTTGCCCAATATTTATTATGTCATTTTATCATTTTCTAGTATTGATAGTTATCTATTTGCTGTATAAATGTATCTTAAATACATTCCAATTATTGAATTTTAAGTATATTCTTTATAAACTCTATAATATATATATAATATTTATAATATAATAGTATATATTTATTATTAGATTATATATATAAATTTATTAATCATATAATAATATATATTACTATATTTTATATATATATTATAATAATATATATATATATATATATATATATATACAATTATATAGAGAAACGATATAATATTACTATATATATATATATTAATATATTTTATATCTATATATTTAATCAACCACCTTTTTCCCAAGACTAGGGATAAGGTGCGTAACAATAAGGTGAAACAGAAAGTAGTAGAAAATATGACAATCGAAAAGAAAGCCAGCCTTACCTCCCTTTATACCTATTAGTGGAAACTCGCCGCAGTCAGAAAATCCATGTAGAGCCTTCCGGGAACGCGACGCGACCCCTACTATGCATCTCTCAATGTGGGTTCATCCCTTTGCCCAGGTTGGGGCCACACCACCTAAACCTGCACAAACCCTAGCCATTACTACTCATATGACTCTTTTTTATCATCGCCCGCCAAGACTGCACATTTCACTCCAAAGCAAGACATTGCTTGTTGACTCAATCACTTTTTCTTCGCGCATCAGCCAGTTATCCCAACCACCACCACCTATTACAGTCCGCTTTACAGAACGACTACATCCATCCCCTTCACACCTGACCACACACTAAACTTACTTCCATTACTTCTACGATTTACTCTCTTTTATCGACACCACATACAACTCGTTAATACGATCATTCCTCATTTTAGCAATTCTATAAACTACTAAACCCCTTAAGATTTCATTGACACAACATTGTTACCTTACCGAATCTTATACCTCTTTCCAGACCAACGTCCTCACTTCGCTAGCATAGTCAACACAAAGGAAAAATAGCAGCCTCAACTCAAGACCTAGCGCACTCAAGACTTACGTCTCTTTATAGATCGACCAAGGATTTAATTGCACCAGCAACTTCCTGCCCAATTACAACTTATTGACTTACATCGCTGGCTCTCCGTCCTCAATTTCGTCCGATAATAATATATCCTACATCAATTATTAAACTCAGTCATTGTTCCAGCTGCTCACCATCTAGCATAACTTCACACGAGAACTGTCCTCATCGACATCCATACCATACCCTTACTCTTACTTTCAAACCCATCCTTTTACAACCTACAAATCTACTCTCACCAATCTCTCAACATTCTCTTTCGATTTTACCGACACAACACATAATTATAACTTTAAAATATATATATACTATTATATATATTATACCTTATTATATCATTATATATAATATATAATATAATTAATATTAATATATATGAAATATATACTCGATATATCCGAGAATGGTGATTGCCTGAATTAATGGACGTTGACTATAACAGCGATTTATGTGAGTGCTATAAGTGCGCGGATTGGAAGTGGAGAGCAATATTAGTACCTTCCTATTTAAGGGTAAAGGAATTAAGGCAGACTGACGTGATATAGGGTAGTTGTTTATTAGTGTTAGTAGGGAGATATATGTTGGTACTTTTGGTCGAAAGAGTGTGCTTCGAAGAACTAGATTTGAATAGGTAAAGAACAAGGTCGCGTTTAGATAGTGGTAGAGGATGTGTAGGATCAAATCTTTACACTTGAAACAAATGATTGGGAAATGAGAAGAGAGAATAAAATTGTACTATAGGATTTTGGTTTGCAACAGAGCGTTATGATAGGTTAATTAGACAACTCGATATGCACAGTGTTATTCGATATGATAGTGTTTAGATGGTGGTAAGCTCTGAAATAGAATCAAAATTATGTATGACATGTAAGCGTGTGTTAAAATAAAGTCAACGTGCCATTGGCTTTAATTTAAATAGCGGTGAGAGGAACTAGTGCTAGGTTTGGCGATTCACAATCCCTGTATATGGATGAAGTTTGAAAAAATTTAAGGTAGGATTGCAAGGATAATGTTAATGCTTCTGGAGATAGGATAGAGAGTCGGAGATTCCCTACCTATGATGAGGCATGATCTCTAGTTTTGCGATGTGGACAATGTGCGAATCGATAGAGTTTCACGACGAGTACTTGTAGTTAGAATTTGGTAGGTGTGGAAAATGCAGGGTTGAAAGTAAACCGTAGATAAGATGTATTCATGGTTTTGTGAGAAAGCCATCGGATAGTGAGTATTGTTAGATGAGTGAGCACGGCTGCGAAAAAGTCTGATTCTAATATATTATGACATATTGGTCGAACGAAAAGGAGAAGATGCATGCAGAGGGTAGGTAGGGAAAATGTTAAATGGCACTACGGTGCGCTGTTGCAGTTAATCGTGGTGGATGAAAGGGGACCAGCATTGAGTTCGCTAGGATCATTACATGATGGTATGCGTTGTTACCCTTGGTAATCCTATGTAGTGGGACTATTGTTCTGGAATAAGAGTATAGATCTAGAATTACATTTGTTGCATGGAAGTTAATTAGTAATGCATGTAAAAATGGGTGAAAGAATTAAAATTGCAGAATACATGAACGTCATTAGAGAGTGTTTGCGAGTGAAGAGCAAGGAAGTGTAAATGAGAGAATAAAGTGAATACGTTGACGAATGTTTAAGTCAATTGGAAAGGATTCTGGATATGTTCGGTCGATTAACGGATTGTATAGTGTGAGATTGTTGGGATCGACCGCGTTGGAGAACATAAGAAAAAATTGGTGGAAATGTTAGTCAGAAAGAATGCCTGAGGACAAACGAAATGTAGAGTTTTATGCACTGCGAGGCGGAAGAAAGGGTGATACAGAGTGAACGGACGGGTTTTTTATGAGAGGTATGGTTGTGGCCCACTGGCTCGGGGAATGAACCTCACATTGACGACGAATTGTATAGTGAGTCCCCCAGGGTAACGTAGAACTTAGAGTAGATGTTTTTCTGTGAAATAGTTACTCACTATAGTATTAGTAAAGGGGCGGGTAGGCTGGCTTTCTTTCTAACTTGCCAATTTCTTTACTATTTTTCTGACTTCCGATGATGATACGCACCTTAACCTCCAGTCTTGGGAAAGAAGATGGGTGTTATAGTAATAATATATTATATATGATATATTATAATATTATTTCTTATATTATATTATATATATATATAATATATTTATAAAGTTTTTGTGTGGTTTCATATATATATATACATATAAATATATTATATATATATATAATAATATATATATATATATATAGATATATATATATATAATTATAGCTATATATATATGCAAGATTTATATATATTACTGTATTGTGTGTACTTGATACAACTATACTTTACTTGATCACTTGTTACTTGAACAAATCTCTAGCAGTACTCTACTTGTACTTGAACAATTTGCTGTACTTACTTGTACTGAAAAAATGTATTTGAAACCCAAGCCTGATATTCATTGTATATAATATTTATATATAATATCATTATATATATACATATATAATAGTAAAATTTTCTTTATATTACATAATAACTTAATACTATAATATATATAATATATATATATATTAATTATATATTATAATATATTATATATATAATTATATTATATATAATATATAATTATATATATATATAATATATCTATCATATATATAGTATATATTATATATATATATAATAATATTTCTTATATTATATATATATATTTATTATTATAATATAATACTAAATATAATATATAATATTAATAATACTTATATATTATATATATATAATATATATTATAATATATCCTTATATATATATATATATAATATATATATATAACTATTTATATATAGATATATAATTTATAATATATATATATATATATATATTTATATATATATATATATATATATATTACGAGGCCGGTTGCTAATATCCCCCCTTTTCATATGTTAGTCAGATAATAAATATCGAAATATTCTATCATTTTAAAAATCTTAAACATGTCGACTTTTTGTCTATAATTTTTGATCAAAGAGTAATTAACTTTACTATTTTTAATTTTTTAAATATCCTATGTTTTAAAAGTTTATTTACATAATAAAAGTATAGTTCAATTAACATTTATTAAATAGCTAGTATTAAACCTAAAGTCTAATAATTAATATTTATGTTGGGGCTGAAAATAAACAATATCACAAGAATTTGTTCATAATAAATCTTCCAATCTTTGTCCTTTTGTTTCTTCCACCTCATGAATTCAAACCAACTGCTCACCAGTAAATTTCTAAGCTGTTCACATTCCTTTTAGTTGCTTTGTTATTGCCTGAACCCATTATGATTCAGATCTTCTGTTGAGCTCTTCCCAGAGTTGACAAAGTTTGTAGAATTGTTAACAGGGATATGTCGATATTTCATTTTTGGAATCCTCGATTTCTTAATGCAGCCCACGAGTCAGATCATAATTTATGATTCTGCTGTCGCTTGCTCTTCCTTACATAAGTTAGTAAACTTTTAATATACATTTTTTAAAGTAAAAAACTGTTAAACTTCTACAAAAATTTATCAAAATATTCCAAAAGGATTCGACACGTATTAAATTTTATAATAAACATTCGAATATTTTTATCATCTAGAATATCGAAGGGCGGAAGGGTTTCATTACGAACAGGCAGGCCTCATTATCAGGGTTGGGATTTTTTGATTTTTTGAAAAAAAATACAATTTTTTTTATTTTGGAATTTGTTTGTATTTTTTGGATTTTATTGAGAATCCGAAATAATGTTGCTGTCATTTGTAAAAACTTATCTTTTCAAACTTGATATAGTATTATTTTAACCCTAGGCCTTATATCTGAGTCTCAAAAATCTTACAACCTAGCAGTCGTTATTAATAATCCGATACTATCTTCTCAGAAATAAAATAAATGTTTGAAATCATCTTAGCTTGACATTTCTATAATGTAAGAAATTTGAAACGAGTGCCTTGCTATGACATCTATTATTCTAATTTGTTTATTTCTATGTGAAATTTTGATTCACTTAAATATCCAAAACAAATTAAAAAATACATAAAAAGCAAAAAAATCAAAAAAGCAAAAAATATAATAGTGAAAAAAATCAGTTGAAAAATCAATTGATTTTCAGCATGCTCATCCAGCTGCTCCATAAGATATACTATATATATACTACATATTATGACTGAAACTTAATACTATGTCTTATATATATATATAAAATATATACATATATAACTATATATATATATGGAAGACTCTACTCCTAGCGTTCAAACAGCGGCTTACCACGAAAGTATAAGATGCTTTTCGACTAAACTTTATATTTTCATATTATTATCATTCTTATTATTATGTTATTAGCACTTGCATTGAAAATAATTCAAGTCATGATGTATTTTTGAGTGGCGATTTAACATTATTACAAACAAGTACAAAATTCTACTTCTACATACTCCTACTCTCCCACTCCGACGCTCTTTCCCGGCTCAGAAATATATAAAATTACAATAAAACTGCACCGATGGGAAGTTTTGTGGAGGCGCATGGCCAAACGGATTAAACCAACTTTACAGTTATGGCCGTTTCGTGCGCATTATTATTCGTAGATTATTACGAATAATATTACAATAAAATACAAAACGTATTTATAAACAACATTATTAAGACTCCATTTGTTGCACGTGGTCGACTTTATGGAGGGTGAATTCAATATACTTCGAATTCACACACTGTACACCGCAGCCACTCTAGAAAACTATTAATCTTTTAGAGCAATAGAAGGAAGGATTAATGTGAAATTTCAAGCTCGTAGTGGAAACCTTTAACTCTAAGCAAACAATCACTACCTACCTAAAAAGTTCTCACAATTTACTGAAAGTATCACTCTTACATATGATCATCGACTAGTACCACTGAAGATTTTCACTCGCGCGATATAGCAGTTATTAATAAATTCGACACAAATAGAAAACTTCGTAATTCATGAATCTCCATCCTACCTCTTCACCATCTCATTACTTAACATAAAATATATGGCTTACACTCACGTTATAATCTCCTCACAAATCCTGTATCTGTATTCTTCCTTTATTAATCCATTATTTCCAGAGACTTTCTATGGATAGGGCCAAGTATAATGGGTTCTCAGTTTGGTCGCTAGCCATATCGCTGTCTTTAACTCAGTACAAACTTTCTCGACTCTGTCGATCCAGACCTATTTGAGACATCAAATAGTCATTGGAGTTCTTCCGCCAAATTCTGGGACAGAGGAGTCCTAAGAATGAAGTAGATTTTAGTTTTTTCCTTAGTTTTGGACTGGGGAAGGAGGACTCCAGCTTGTCTATTAATCTTCCAGTGAGAGTTTGAGATTTGGCCCATCATTAATAAGACTGCGGTGATCCTTCTGTATTCAAATCGCAGTTACACGACCCTAGCACAAAGGGAGTATCTAGCAATAATATTACATTTCCAACTCATCCGACAGGTCAGAACGGTCTCAACATTTATCTATGGGTTTTCAATTGAGGCATTGCTCTGTGGGATTATACGCGGAGGAATTTGCGGCCCGATCCTCAACTCCTCAACCACTCCTTGAATACAGATGTCCCACGGTAAACTGCGTCCTCTTCAAGAAAACACGTAAGTTGCTACCACTCCAACGCTATGTAACATCTATGCTAGCATCTCCTCAGTCCATTCACCTCCTATCTTCTGGTATGAGGTCTTCTAGTTTTTCAAAGGAAAGACCCACGTCTACGGCAAGGATAAAAGGTAATTATAGCTTTTGCATTGAGGCATTTAAGAATGTCAATATGGATACTTGAATTTGGCCTACTGCCTATAAATTACTATGGCAGGCTCATTTTCGAACACGATTTCATTCTCACTGAAATGATTCTACCTTGTAATATGCATTTGCATACTTTGTGCATATTTTTCCATACACGACGCTTCTAGGCGTGCCAGACTTTTTCTAACACCAAAATGCCCTAAGAGTATAGAATAAGACCATATACGAAGACATAAAGTAGTGGAACAAAGACACGGTGAAGTGGAATAGTTCATCAGCGTCAACCGACGTGAGACCAGGTCACTTCCGATAATATAGTATGTCTGTTTGATACAGCGCTTTATAATGTCTCCTGTTTATTTTTTTTCTTCACCGCACTTAATCATACAGCGACTTATACTTTCTAAGTTCGAATACAGTCAGTTCCTTTGTTCGCTTGCCATTCCTTTTATCATCTTCACACTGTAAAACAGACTTAATTACATCATTGGCCTAGCAAATATAGCATAATTAAGATGCCAGAACCCGCCATGAAACCGGCTAACGTACCTGACTCCGTCCTTGAACATAGCTTCTCACCTGATCGCGCATAAACATTCTCTGGAGTGACTTCCAAACTCATCACAGGTTACTCGAATAGACTCTGTTCACGTATTGTCTCATGTTGAAGAGCAAAGCTGTTGCTGACATCTATTCTACTTTTTACGCAGACCAGCTTGGAGCGACTTGGCAAATTTCGATGACCCATCATGTTCCTGAGCTGAGATTTTTAAGCTCGACAATCTGCAGATTTTCTCAGATTTATATGATGTACAGTCAATATTATACTCATGACAATAAAATGTATCCGCTGCTTCCTCTTCTAAGCAACTGATTAGACTATCAGTCTCTATTTTTAAGTGACTGTGTCACTATAAAGTGTACACAACAACATCACCTTTCTATGAGCTCTACCTATAATGAGAGAACATTTTTCAATGTATTACAGGCAGAGTCCTCTCTAATATATATTAACCGCATATTATCAGTAAGGATTCATATCCAATAACTGTACAAATTTCCAGTGTGAACTGTTTTTCTCAAGATTTTCATGTAGCAAACACACCATGCATGGCTGTGCGACTAGATCAGTTGCAACAACATTATTGTGAGCGATATAGAAGGATGACAATATATAGCATTTTTTAAGGCCATTTGCATACCTTAAAGGCTTCTCTGCCTACTGGCGATTCCATTTATACTCTCGCGTTAGGCTAGGTGCACCATTATGAAAAAAAAGAACCAAAGAGAGATTAATTACAGAAAAATACAGGAAGAGAGAGAGCCGAATCAAAGTTTGATGCCTATGAGAAGAATCGTAATCTTTGATAGTTTGGGTTTGCTGAATATATATATCATGAGCTAGTGGGTTTATCACTTATCCATATAATACCGTAGTTATCTCCAGCATAAGATATACTATAATCATGAACAACTACGAGATTATATTTT
>JABUQX010129342.1:0-44059 GCA_015478945.1 Trachelipus rathkii
GGAGGAGATGTACCGTTATTACTTGACCAATCAGGTTTTTGGCTGCGATGAATATTTTTTTTTTCGCTCAACTGTAGTGTTACAATTAATCTGACATGTACGTCTTGAATCTGACATTACTTTCATTTTTTATTTGCATTTTTCTTTGATATTTGTCACGTCAGCTTTACTTAATAAAAATATTGAAAAAACTAAAGATATCTTCAGGTTTTAAAAAAAGGTGTTGTACTTGAAGCTCCTTGCAGTTTTGTAGAGAGCTTGAAATGTCGAGTCTTTTGTTTGTTGTCCCCCCCTAACGGGGTATCCCAAAAGTTTAGTTTGGTAAATGAGCGTGAGTTAATTACCGTGCTAATATCGAATTGGATTATTAGTTCTAAAAAAAATTATGAGCTAATTAAAAAAAATTTCTAATATAGTAATTTAAAATTTGAAATAAGGAACAAAATGTTATAAAAATCGTAAATAATATTTAAATCTGTTTGAATTTAGGATACTCAATCTCCTTGTATTTATTGATATGACGAAGAGTAAATGATATATATAAAATAATAAAAATCTAAAATATCTAAATTAATATAAAAATAATCTTTTAAGTATGAACATTATTGAACTTTATATTTTCTCTAATTTTTAGAAAATTTAGATTCATTTTGAAAACTTTGTACGTCTTGAATCTGACATGGACGTCTTGAATCTGACATGGACGTCTTGAATCTGACAAGGAAGTCTTGAAATTAGAGATCTTTCTAAATGAATGGCTTTCATTGATTCAGAGGTCTAAATTTTCCCCCCCAACAATTTTTTTTCTTTTTAGAGTGCTCTCTTTCGAAGCCTAAAATTTGAGTGGATATATATTTTGAAGTAATTTATTGGGAAAATGCGTAAGAAGGCTAAAACGAGTCGGCACAACATGAATTGTATGAAGTGTTTTTTAAAATGAGTTTTAACTTTTAATATCATTAGATGTATTCTTGTTGAAGTGAAAAATATATGCATAATGAGTGCACATTACACACATACCACATCACAACAAACACATACTACGACACACACGACACACACATATTATATATATACATTATCTCATATATATATATATAATATATATATATATAATATATTATATATATACTATTATATATAATAATATACTATATAAGAGAGAGAGAGAGAGAGAGAGAGAGGGAGAACAGAGACCGAAGAGAAGTGGATTGAGTCGGGTGAAGAATGTCTAAAGGAGAGAAATGTGAGTTTGGCAAGGCGAGATAAAGGTGCATGATAGGAAGAGAATGGGGGGTTTTGTATGGGGGCATGGTTGTGGCCCCCCTGGGCAAGGGTGAATCTGACATGGACGTCTTGAATACTGAATAGACGTCGCGGTCCACTGAGCTTAGGTGGATTTTCTGTCGTGTGACGAGCTTTCACTAATTAATGGTACAGAGGGGCGTAATGGCTGGGCTCTTTTCGGACTTTTTTCACATTCTTCTATCGCTTTTCTTTTCCGATGCTTGGTTATGCTCTTACTCCCAATCTTGGGAAAATAAGGTTAGGCTGAGAAAGAGAAAGAAAGAAATATATTATATATACTATATTATATATACTATATATACTCTATATATATATTATATATATATATATATATATTATATGATCACTATATATATTATATTATATATTATATATATATATATATTATATATATATATCATAATCATATATTATATATACTATATTTTTTTCTTTACAGACCCCACCGTACGGGCAAAGCCTATTTCAATGGAGGGGGTGTTGAAATATCGAAAAATCTATCAACAACGCAATACCAGATGAGCACAGTACGCGGGCTTTAAAAGTGAGAGATTAAATTGAGTAGGAAACACAGAAGTATGGAAAGAATTCCACAGAAAGAGGTGGCCAGGAAAGAATGAGGCACAAGCGACCAGTCTGGGTTGCTAATATAAACAACTGCATCGTGCGATGACAGCACCCCTCGTGCTACGCGGGCGTCGTAAAGGGTAATACCACAGTCTAATATATAGTCAACGCAATGTCAAAAAAAACGCCTTACTTCTAGTAAGCGTATAGTAGAAACGCAATGAATCGAACGAACATTCGTGTGGAACGTATCTTTTATGTTAATGTTATGTATATGTTTATATTATTTATAATATATACTGATATTACCCATATATATGATATATAATTATATATAAGTATATATTATAATATTATATAATATATATATTATAATATATAATATATTATATATATATATTATATATTATATATATATATATTATATATATATCCTAAATTATGGGTTTTAGTAGTTTTTATATTATTTATTTTTACTATATCGTTAAGAAGATAATTTATTTTTAATTTCTCATTGAGAAAACGTTGCTTTTAAAAGAAAGATAAACTATAAAATACTAGCCTCCAATTACCATATTTGTATAATTTGTTTATGGACCGAAATATCAATATTATATTGAAGCCACCAATTGTCATGAAAGCTATATGAAATGTTGAAATGATCTGTGCCAAAAAAAATATCGAAAAAAAAAAAAAAAAAAAAAAACGTAAAATGAGCCTGAAAAGTTATAAAGTCTCTCAAAATTTCATTTTCAAGCCCATTTACCGTCAGATGCTTTAAAAAATTAATAAAAAAATTATAGGAATTAAAAGATATAAGTGATTTAAAGTGAGTAAAATATATTATTCTAATGTTTCTTACAAATTATAAGGGAGTTAATTGCCATCATTTTGCTAGCTGAATTTTTAGATTGTAATCAAAATTACGATAATTTCAAATGGCTACTAATGACCACTACCGGATAGTCTTCTTTGTCATCCACTATTTAATGTCATAATTAAAATCTTTAATTAATTAATTAATTAAAACCTTTCGCTTCATGCTATTGAAATTTGTTTGTCACCTTGGCATGAGAAAATTGTCACCTAAATTTTCCGAATTTTGAAACTTTAAATAATTAATAAAAAATGTTATATGTTGAAAAATACTGCCGCAATTTTTAACATATTTAATACAAAAATAAGTTGAATAATGATGAGTGATACGAATATATTATGGCCATTGAGAACAGGACAAGCTGCGTCATCTGACCCAATTCTGAAGCATTTTTACGCTTGAAAAGATATAATAGTATTAAATTGACTTAATAAAAAATCTAATACTTAGATTGGGCAATCAAATTAATTGCACAATAATTAATATATTACTTCAATGATTAACAAAAAATTCGAAAAACACCGAGCAGCTTTTCAATAGGGTCTAAAAAGGCTTTGTTTACTAATTTTGTTCAAAAAATCCGCATTAGAGTACATGTGTAGGCAGTTTATAGATGGAAATTTTTCAGTTTGCTTTGACTATAGCATTGATTGTGTGGCACGCGAGTGATAGCTCCCTTCGAGCACTTGCGCTAAACGGTACCTAGATACAAAAGAGATAAAGCACCAACATCGGCCGCAAAGATAGAGGGTTCAAGTGAACTTGAAAGAAACGGACTAGTTTATATAGTCTTTTTGCCTTTGCTCACCCTATCCAGAACGGTGAAACTGAGCCACCCCAGATAATGTAAGAGCAGTACTCCACAAAGGGGGAGTGAGGCCTTGTATAACTGGAGTAACTGTGAGAGGAAAAAAAGTCTCGCAGTCTAAACAGAACTCCCAGTTTTTTGAGGCCCTTAGCAACCGTGTGATGTGAGGTTTCCAAGACATTTTTTGTTATGTTATGGCAAGCATGTTTATATTGGTCAACGGAAGAGACAGAGAACCGTCGAAGAGAGTAGGCAAAGTTAGAAGGTGTCTTAGAGAGGGAGATTTGATAAAAGTTGAGTTTTTTAAAGAATTGAATTTCACAAGATTGAGACGACCACACGAAATTCTATCCAGATAGCGAGAAATAGATGAAAGAGTTAAGCAGAGGCAATTCTAAGAATAAAAAGGGAGGCAGAATTGAAATGATTTTGAAGAATTGAAGGGTCGATTTCATCGGCATCATGACGTGAATAGAGTTAGATAGAGCAAGGTAAGTGAAGATCATGAATAGGGAAAGTAGGAAGTAAATGTAGGAAGACAAGAAGAACCTGAGGAACACCACTATTGACAGAAGTGAAGAAGACGTCGCCCATCAACAACAGCGATATTGAGCGATTTGAAGAAAAAACTAGACATCAGGTTGCAAAGAGAAGGAGGAAAGCCAAAGGAGGGGAGCTTGGAGAGCAGTGACGCGTGAATAGCCTGCGGCTCACCATGCTTTGGAAATGTAGCGCCACACGCAAATCTCCCACGTAGTTCCTAGGGCGGAAACTCATAAATCGAGTTAATAGGAAAGTATATCAGCGCAGTGAAGACCTCGAACGCCGAAAGCGTAAC
Organism: Trachelipus rathkii; assembly: GCA_015478945.1. NCBI lineage: Eukaryota > Metazoa > Arthropoda > Malacostraca > Isopoda > Trachelipodidae > Trachelipus > Trachelipus rathkii. The sequence goes on from JABUQX010129342.1 coordinate 4,399, forward strand.
TTGCAGATGCCGGAAAGAAGAAGAATGAGATTGCCAGATGTCTAAGAATTGAGATGTTGAGAAGGTTTTCAAGATCTTTAGATAGAAAAAGGTAGAGCTTATAGGGTGATAGTTAAATAGGATACAGACAGCGGCTTCTTTTTCGAATAAGGTTGGACATTGGTGCGTGCTTCAACACTGAGGGAAAGTGTTAGTATTGAGAATAGAGAATATGTTTGAACAAGGGGAGGTGGCAGCTCGGAAGCACAGTCCTCAAACATCGGGAGGAATGCATCGTCGGGCCCCCCGCCTTCCTAACGTTTCATGAGATCTCAAAGCCCATGGCCCCGAATAAATGTATCTACAAGGCAAAAGCTATGGAACTGAGAGGGAAGGTGGAGAGGAGAATGCCCAGATAGCGTCCAGGGTTGAGTTAGAGGGAAAATAGGAGGCCGAAAGAATGTGGCTTTTCAAGTTGGATGAGTATAGGCAACAGAGGCCATCAGATCGAATAAGAGGAGGAAAGGTAAGATTTAGAGAAGTTGTTAGTAATGTTTTTGGCAAGAGGCCAGAAAAGATTTGTCAGTAGGGAGAACCTAGGAGTTTAGCGCACTTTCGTTTTATGAAACCCGCTTGCTCGTCGAAGAGTATACTGCAGACGATTTTCTGCATGAATGAAAGGAATTAGCTGGCGTGATAGAAGAGAGAATTTTTCACCCGATAAGCGCTGTCTCTGGCCTGACTGGCCAGAGAACAGGCACGATCGAACGAGGATTATGGGAGAGAAAGATTTAGTCGAAAGAAGTGAATTGAACCTGTCTCAATTCCGATCAACGATTACAGTCCACTTAGTGAGAAGCCGAAGCATCATCAAGATGTCAAAGCAGTCATCAATTATAGTTAGCGTAGAGGGCAACGGCCCCAATGCACCGCCGATCAAAGTGCAGAAGAAAACGGCAATAGGGAGGATGGAGCTGTTGGAGAGAAAGTATATAAAGTTAAGGAAGATAATAAGGTTGTGGTCAGATCTTACCAATAGGAGTCGAAGGTAGTGTATTATTATAGGAAGAGAGGAGATAGTAGTTAAACATAGGTAAGTGATGTTCAAGATATGGTTAGAACGATCGGAATGTTTTTAGGTTTTTTGATTTGTGTCTCCATATCGTTGAATGTTGAATAAGTCTGCCTCCTCGCCACCTAAATCAGTATGAGAGGCCCAACCATTCAGTGTTGTGTACTTGAAATCCCTAAATAGAGGATCAGTATTTGGATGAGAAGATTATATACAGTCTCGTGAGAAGTGGTAAAGATATTCAAGAAAGAGTGAAAATCTGTGGTTAGAAAAGAATGAATGGTTGCATAAATACCATAGCCGAACAAGAGAGGATCCGAGCACAAAGCATCGAAGTTAGGAGATGCGAGATTCACGAGACGTGTTACAGGAGTATTAATGTTACATAGGCACATACACTCCCCCTTTTATATAATTAGCACTTTCTAATTATATTCCTCACGTTTTCTGAATTCTTTTCATCTTAACTTAAGAGGACCAAAGTTAGGTTGTAGCAGCAAACCTTTAAATGATGATTCATTAACATGGGAGTAGTAACGTAATAGAAATTTTCAATGTTATCAAAAATATTCCTTATTTCAAAAAACACACACACCTACACCACACACAACACACACACTCCAACACACAGAATAAGAACAATAGATAAACAAAAGAAGATCGTGGGATAACAATTGATTTTCAAATTCTACCGTAAAATGTTCCAGCACTAAGATTTTCTAAATATTTAAACATCTACTAATATATGGTGCATTTGAATAACTTACACCTTTACAACTATGCTACACTTATAAAATTATAATTTTATAAATAAGTTAGGAAAAAAGTAATTTTTACATCTAACTGTAACTTAAAAATTTCAGCATTAATTATTATTTAAGAAATATATTGCTATGCTGATTTCCTATTTTATATCTTTTCCACCTAATACATTTAAACTACAAAAGAAAAATAAAAAAAAAATAAAATCTATAATTTGTCTTTTTAAAACTCCAAACTTTTAAATATCGCCGAAACGCAATTAAATAATTAGTTTAATTTGATACACTTTAACAAAATCGGTTGACACATATGAAGATTTAAAAAAAAACACAACACACACACTGTTCACTAATAATAGAATATAATAATGATAAAATAACGCCAATTAAGCATAGAATAAAAACTTTCGAACGGGGAGCACTCTTCAAGCACGGTGCAGACTTCCACATACATTAAATCCTTAATTTACTTATATATGTTTTTATATTGATTTCCGTATATATAGTAATATAGTATAATAGTATATAATATATATAATATATATATATCTTAATATTATATATGTATATATCTAATATATATATATTCCATATAGATATCTATATTATATCAAAATCTTAAACAAGAATTAGGCGCATAAATAGACTAACCAACCCAAAAAAGTATCTACCCCATGCAATGTGGAAACCCTGTTTATTTTAGAGAAAGTATGCCTTTTTAAAGTGAGAAATGTCGGCCTACAAAATTCAAAATTTCACGAAAATAGTTTGATTAAACTACTTACTCTGATTGAACATTACCCACTGTTGCCAATAACATTTAATATCAAATTTTTCGTTTTTTGTGAAATGCTGAAAAAAGTTATGGCGTTTCCTAATTCGGGAGAATTTTAAATTTGTTGAAACTTGATTTTTGATATTCACAGTTTGCTCTGCACAATGCTTCTTTCGTTTGTGTTTTATTTTAGAACATTCAAGCTTGGGGTATGGGGGAGAAGCCCTTTTGAATTTGTAGATAATTGTTCGTATGCCATGTATTTATATTCTTAATTTGAGCGACAAGGTTTTGCAAAAAAAAAAAAAAATTTAAAAATTAAAGAAAATTAAAAAAAAAAAATAAAAATATTAAAAAAATATTTAAAAAAAAAAAAAAAAAAAAAGAATTTAAAAAAAAATAAAATTAGAAATTTTTTTCTTTTTTTTTTTTTTTTTTTTTTTTTTTTTTTTTTTTTTTTTTAATTTTAAAAAAACTTTTCATTCAGCTCGCTTAGCTGTTTACTTCGCTCTGATACTTCTTTCATGTATTTGTCATACTTTCGAATTCATAATTTTATCCAATGGTCATTTCATTTTACTTTTATCTTATATTCTTCTTTTATAGTAGATGAAATTTCATGAAAATATGGTTGTCATAAAATATAAACTGAAATTTAAATTATTTTGGTAAATATTGTATTATTACATTATTATTAACCTCACTTAAGAAGATTTCCCGCATGTATTGTTTTATCAATGTTTTCGCGCCTTTTTATTTGGTTATTTTTTTTCCCCCAATTCTTTAATTCGTAATTCGATAGAAATGATGACGTACACCGTCACAAGGGAAGGTTAGACACTGTGGTTTGCACAAAGCACCAACGCACCGCACCGCACCGAACTGCACCAACTCCCATAAATACAGCATAATAAAAACAAAAAACTTAAATTTTGTGCGCACCACACCATAGCGGCGGAGCAAAATGTGCGTCCACTCGTTAACTGTAGGACCGAATCGACCGCACCGCACGCACAGCCGTTAATCAATCTAATTCAAAATCAAATTTTCCTCGCATTATTTTTAATTTCTATTCGTCTTATATTCATGTCTGTATTGTAGATTTGGACTCTCTCTCTCTCTCTCTCTTCTCTTCTCTCTCTCTCTCTCCGATCTCGCTCTCCCTCCCTCTCTTTTTCTCCTTCTCTCTCTCTCTGCTCTTATCAATCTTTCATCGTCTCTATCTTTCAGACAAGTTACCACGACCTAGCTTTGTCTCTCTCTCACTTTCTATTCCTTTTTCTCACTCTCTATCAGTCTCCCTCACTCTTTCTCACTCTCACTCTCTCTATCACTGTTTCTATCTTTATCTCTCTCTCCCTCTCCTCTCTCTCTTCTCTCTCTCTCTCTCCTCTCCTCTCTCTCATCCTTCTCTCTAATATCCATTCAAAATATATTAGATAGTATAGTATATATATATATATATATATATATATATTATATATATTTATATATCTATATATATATATATAGAATATATATATATATATTATATATATGATATAATTATATATTATTATAATATATTAACATAAATAGTATATAGTACTAATATCTATATAATCATAATAATATATATATATATATACTTATATGCTACTATATAATATAGTTTATATATATATAATTATATATTAAAATATTCTCTTCTCTTCTCTCTCTCTCTTTCTCCTCTCTTCTCTCTCTCTCTCTCCCTCTCTCTCTCTCGTCTCTCTCCTCTCTCTGCTTGTTTCACCTCTCACATTCTCTATCCCTTTTTTGTCTCTCCTCTGTCCCTCCTTCCCCCCTCCCCCCCTCCCTCTGTCTCTCTGCCCTATCTCTTCCTCTCCATTCTTTACTTCTCCTCTTCTTCTCATCTCTTATTATATAATATATTATATAAATATATATATATATATATAATATATATTACTTATATATATATATATAATATAGTATATATATCATATAAATATATCTATATATATATATATATCATATATATATATTACTTTTATTTAAAAGATACTATTTTCTTTCATGTTTATAATTATTTCTTAGTTTCATTCCTTGAAAAATAGATAATTTATTTTTGCATATTGTTGTCACTCAACATTAATACACTACACAGTTGTTTTAATGAACACATAAAACATACAGTTGTATATATTATATAATATATATATATATATAATATATATATATATATATATTACTTTTATATATAATATATATATATATAATAGCATATGACTATATATATCTCATGACTGTTATATATACACCCTCTTTATCTGATCGTTATCGGCATGACCGCTTAGCCGGTTGGAGGCTAATGTCAGGTGTTTTCGTTGCTACTAAGGATGGAAAATATTTTCGAAAACTTAAACTTTATTAGCATAAAATCGCCAGCTTTTTCTTTTCTCACCGCACGTAACCGCAATCGCATCTGTGAGTTCACGTACACTGACGCACCGCACTTCACCAATGGCATCAGCATTAGCTCGCACAGGGCCTTTTTTCAAACGTAAAGTAAGAGGTGAGCCACATTCCACTCACCTTGCACTACATCTCAATGAATTTAACAAATATTCAGAGAATATATTTCAAGTTCCAGTGTTGTTTGATTTTACGTGTGTGTAAGTGCTTAAATGAGAAGTGCCTTTTGTGGGTACAAAGATATGTTCTGTTATTCATGATGGCAGCGTCTTTGTAATTTGTGAGGTATTGAATGCCAGCGTGCTCAATATCTTTTGGGATATTTGCTTTATGTCGACACAGAAATTTTATATTGTAAATGTTTAATGCCCAAGATGGGTTGAACTTTGTTTCTAATGAGTGAATAAAACACTTTGTCCATTTAGATTGGGAGAAACAAGTCATACTTTCCGGAATATATATATACTATATATTATATAGTATATATATATATATTTATAAATAATATATATATATATATATATATATATATATAATATATATATATATACTATATATTACTATATATATATATTATATATATATTACTAATTATTATATTAAAATATATATATATAGTATATATATATACTAAATATAATATATATATATACACTTAATATGCATATATCTCAATTAAATCTATACGAAATTATTTCAATAAGCCTAATGCATATATAAAATATATGTGAAAATTCGCAATTATCATTTTTTAGAGTCTTAAGAATAATTATAAGTTTTTAATTGATAATTTTATAAAATAAATAAATTTTTACAGATTATAATATATATATTTATATTTATAATGATCATAATAATATATATCATATATATATATATATATATATATTATTATAATAATATAATGATATGAAAATGTATATATATATATAGTAGTTATATATATATAGTGAAGGATATTGGGCGTTCCTAGATTATTTAAATATTGTTTGATCCTGAACCATCTTTCATGTGCGTAAGAGTAATTAATCAAAGTTTTTGGTGTCCTTGCGGTTGAGATAAATTATTTTTTTTATCCAATATGTAAATAGTATAAATGTTTAACGTTCTTTTGTTTATAGTTATTGTATTTATTTATGTTCGTAGTTTATATAGATATATTATTATAGGTATAGTATAGTATATATAGTATTATTAATAATATATATTAGATATATATTATATAAAGTATATATATATAGATATCATATATATATATATATATATATATATATATATAATATATTGATAGTATATATATATATATATATATATATATATATATATATATATATTTATTTTTTTTTTATCTCTTTTTTTTTTTTTTTTTTTTTTTTTTTTTTTTTTTTTTTTTTACATTTATCACGTGTTGATGTTCTAAAATAAAAGTCATGAATACCAAGACCATCTTCAGGTTTAAAAAAGGTGTCGGGCTTGAAGTATTTTTTAAAGTTTTGTAGAGAGCTTGAATAGTCGAGTCTTTTGTTTGTTGTCTCCCCAACAGGTTATCCCAAAAGTCATGGAGAGGTCTAGGGGTAAAAAATGTAATAATATTTGTTCACAAGTGTTTAATAATATAGATTTATTATTGCTTTTAAATTTTTTATCGAACTGAAATCTTTTAATATAGTAATTTAAATATTAAAAGAAAAGGAAAAAAATGCTATAAAAAAAAATCAATAATATTTCAATCTCTTTGTATGGCTCACCCTTTGTAAATAAATGTAAACTATTATTGTGTGAAGATCTAAAAATAACAGAAAACAATCTTGATGAAATTCCACCATTGATTTCCAATTTGGATCTATCGGAACTTGAGCTCCAACAATAAAACCGTATTTTTTTTATGATAATTTTGAAAAACAGTATAAGCAAAAAGTACAAAAAATAAAAAAGTTCTAACACCATTGTACTAGTACAAAGGAAGATATGGAATAGAAGATCTCCTCCAAAAGGAAGAGGCTCTTCACTTCGAGTTCTATTCATTTATTTTAGAGTTTCTCTCATTCGAAATGGCTGACATATAGATATTTTTTATATTTTGAAGAAAATTTTTTGGATAGTTGTTGAAATTTGCGATGGTAAAAATAACTTCTAAAAAAAGAGTTTTCTAAAAGAGAATTTTAAATTTTATTGTTTATATGAATTTTTTTCTTTGACTTGAAAAAATACACATAAAAAGGCACATGAACACACACACATACACGCTCACACACACACACACATTATATATATATATATATTATACAAATCAAAATTATATATATATATAATATATATATCATATATATATATATTATATATATATTATATATATATATATATATATATGTGTGTGTGTGTGTGTGTGTGTGTGAGTAGCGCACTCGAAGAGATGGGAGCACCTCCCTTCTGGCTTATAGTACGTAGAGTATTTCATAAATGAAGGGGACATTGGTAGTTTGATTAGCTGCACACTACCTCTTATCTCTTGCTAGGTATGTTATTGCAAGACTCAGACATTGCATGAATCGTTTGGGTACATGGAATGTCAGAGGAATAAATGTCTAGGAGAGAGAAGTGGTGAATGTATTTAAAAAAAGTAAATTTAATTTGCTTGCTGTGGCTGAAACAAAGATTAAAGGAAACTGTAAAGATGAGTGGTGTGGTGTGAAACGTTTGTGTGCTGGAGTGGAGAGGAATGAGAGGAGGAGAGAAGGAGTTGCGATTTTGATGAGTGACATGTTTCACAGAGCTATGGTGGATTTTGTTTGTATGAGTACTAGAATCCCAATTTTTAAATTTAAATTTGAAATGGTCAAGGTATGTGTGATTGCAATATATGTTTCATCTGAGGATGATGTTGAGGATAGTGGAACTATCTGGGATAATCTGCATAATGTATTGGGATGGTTAAGAGTTTCAGATTCATTGTTTTGGGTGATCTAAAGGGTGGTTAAGAGTTTCAGATTCATTGTTTTGGGCGATCTAAAGGGTTGGATAAGTGATCAAAAAGTGATGGTATATCAGTTAAATTTGGGGTGACTGGAGAAAAGGAGAATGGTAGGAGGGTGATTGACTTCTGTTAGGAAAGAGGTATGTGAGTAAGTAATACTTTCTCAAACCATAAGAGTATTTTAATCAATGGTATCTAGGTTGGTGTAAGTAGAGATGGTATCGAAATGAAAAGTATGATTGATTTTGTATTGGTGAAGAAGATGTTGAAGCCTGTGATGGATGTTAAATTAGAGATGGAGCTGGGGATGGGACTATCGGATCATTATGTTGTTTTATATAAGATTAAGTTAATGGGGGCTTGAATGGATAGGAAAGATCTAAGGAGGGAAGTGGGAAGAATTAAGAGTGAGGAATTAAGTGAACAAGATAATAAGGAAAAATATTTAGAGCCTTGCAGCAATAAATCAGCTTGAATGTGAACAAGATGAACTGACAGTTCTGGACACAAATGAAGGAAGCTTTTGTTAGCAGTGCAAGAGAAGTATATGGATGTGTAAAGTAGGAAGCAAGAATCTCAACAGAGAAAGTGGAATGAAGATGTGATGCAAGCGGTTAAATTTAAAAAAAGAGGCGTGGATGAATGTGCTAAAAGCAAATGAAAAGGTCTCAAAAGAAAGGTGTTTGGAATATATAAGGAGGAAAAAAGGAAGTGTGAAAGTTGCATAAGCATTAGGAAAAATGAAGTAGATGAACAGTTTGGAAGGATGAATGGGGACTTACAAGTCAATATGGAGAGCTTTTCTGGAAGGAAGCGCTAAAAGTTAAGAATGAGAGTTAGGGGAATCTGCATACAATAATGTTTAGGGATAGTACTTTCGTAAATGACTAAATGGGTGTGAGAAGGGTGTGGAGGGAACATTTCGAAATTTGCATAACATTGGCGGTAATCAAGAGGTGATAGTGAATAGTGAATGTGCGTGGGTTTGATGGTGCAAGAAGAAATAGGTATTTTGGGATTGAGGTAAAAAGTAGGGAAGAGGTAATGGGTATTGTGAGAAAGTTGAAGAATGGTGAATATGCAGGCATAGATGAAATTACTGGTGAAATTATCAAGAATGGAGACGAGACGGTAATGGAATGGATTTGAAAGTTCTATAACAAAGCATTTAGAAATATAGATCCGAAAGATTGTAGGAGAACAGTAATAGTACCCTTTTATAAAGGTAAGGGGAATAAGGGGAATAAGGGGAATTGCAGGATCAATTGTCGAATTAGCTTATTGAGTGTTGTAGAAAAGATATATGCTGCTATTTTGGTTGAAAGATTACGTCGAAAGACTGAAGGACTGATTAGTGAAGAAAATAGTGCATTGAGAATTCGTAGAGGATATGTGGAACAAATTTTTACATTGAAGCAAATGATTGAGAAAATGAGAGAGAAGAAGAATAAATTGTATTTAGATTTACTAGACTTGCAACAGAGGTATGGCAGGATTAATAGGGAAGCTCTACGGCAGGTGTTAGTGATATATGGTGTTGGTGGTAGGCTTCTGAATGAAATCAAAAGTATTGTATGGGATAGGAAGTCGTTCTTAAGAAAAAATGTAGTGGAAAGTGATTGGTTTAACATTAATGATGGAGGTAGGGATGAGAGAGTGTTTTAGATGTTTGATTATGTTCCCGTAGACCCTTCGAGCGAAATTAGGAGGTGGGGTGGCAGGGGAAAGTGTTAGAATGATGGAAAATGGAAGAGAGTGAAGGGTGCCCTGCTTATTGTATTCGGATGATCTGGTCAGCGGTATGAAGTCATGTTAATTGGTGAGAAACAAGTATCTGAGTTTAAATATTTAGGATACATGTTCGATGAAAAGGGAACGGATGATGTAGAATGTAGTTGGAAAGTTGGGAATGGCAGGAATGTGGTTAGTGCAATTAAGTCCTTAGTGGATGTGAAGGTACTAAGTCTTGAATCCGCTAGGATTTTGTATGAGGGTATGTTGTTGCTTGTGCTAATGTATATTAGTGAAACTATGGTCTGGAATAAGAGGTATAGATCTAAGGTAAAAATGCTCAGATTTATAATCTTAGGGGCGAGTTAGGTGTGAGAACAATTAATAAAATGAGGAATGAACGCTTTAGGGAGGTGTGGTGTGAGAAAAAGGGTAAATGAGATAGTAAACGAGAGTACATTGAGATATTTGAGTTTAAATATTTAAGAGATATGTTGGATGAAAATGGAAAGGATGATGAAGCATGTTGTAGGAAAGCTGTAAATGGTAGGAATGTGGTTGGTGCAATAAAATCTTTAGTGGATGTAAAGAGTCTAAAGTCTTGAGTGGCGCAAGGTTTTTGCAGCGAGGGTTATTGTGGCTTACGTGTATGTGCATAATAGAGGTGATTATCTATGTGGTTCCTTGTAATATTAGGAAGGTATGTGAATTATAGGTAATAAGTGCTTTCAGAGTCGATCAATTTTAGGGGCTTGTTAGGTGTAAGAATAATTGATAAAGTGATGAATGAACGTATTAGGGAGTTGTGTAGTGTGAAACGAGAGTACGTTGAGACGATTTGGTCACATGGAAAGGATGGATGATAGTCAGTTGGTTAAGCGGATGTATAATGGGGAGTGTACTGGGAATCGACCTGCTGGGAGACCGAATAAAGAGTGGATTGAGTCAGTAAAGGGATGCCTGAAGGAGAGGAATGTGAGTTTGGCAGAGGCGAGAAGAAATGTGCATAAGAGGAGTGACTAGAAGAGTTTGTGAGAGGGTGTGGTTGTATGCTTTGCCCAGGGGATGAATCCACCATTGATTAGATATCACAGTGAGGGTTAGTCGCATTCTCGTGAAACTTCTAGGGTGGATTTTTCTTACTTCGACGAGTTCTCACCTGGGGACGGTAAAAGGGGAGGGGGGCTATCTTTTCGACCTGCTTCATGTTCTTCTACTACTTTTCGGTTCCGGTGTATGCTACGCACCTCCCCCCCCCCAATCTAGCGATATGAGGAAGATGATTATATATATATAATCTATATATATATATATATATATATATATATTATAATATATATATATATATATAATATATATATTGTAATATATAATTATATATATAATATATATATATATATGAAATTAACATGAAAACGTTAAAAAAGAATAAGCCTAAAATAGAAACAACCCAAGAATAATAAATACTAAAATCCTCATTTGAAACCCCTTTTATTTGAGTACAAATGCGTTATCTAAAATGAGGAGAAAGATTCTATTCAGTGAAAAAAAAAGAAGGTACAAAGTTCCACAATACAAAAATAGTTGATAAGCTTCCTTTCTCTGTGAAATTACCCAACTTGGGCAACAAAATATTTAAATCAAATTTTCGCTTGTAGAAATTACCTGAAAAAAAAGCTATGGCGTCTCCTAATTTGATATTTATAGCATTTAAAATTTAGCTTTGCTATTTTAGAGAGTTTTATAGTTGAAAGACTTCTTTTTTATATTATTTTTCCAGCACTCATAGGTTCAAGAGTATGTGGGGGGGGGGGAGTCCCTATAGATAAGTGTTTGTGTGCCATGCATTTATCATATATCGACTTCATAACTTTTTTCAGAATCATTCCTTTTTTAAGTTTTACCTTCTTTTCAGACCATTTTAGGTGTTTCTTGTAAGTTTCATGAAAATCGCAAGTATCATGAAACTAATAAGGTTCCTTTATCATAGACGTAATTTTAAATTATTAAATGGTTATTATTTATTAATTAAATTATTATTAACCATATAATCTCCTGATTTCCAGGATTTCCTGCCATTTTTTGTTTTATAAGATGTTTTAGCGCCATTTTTTATTTTTGTTTTTTTTTAACGTTTTTATTCCTCAGCTATGGTTGACAGAGCACCGCAAAACACCGTACTAGGGGGTCATGCACCGGTGCCGAACTAAACGAACCGCACAACATTTTACTGAGCCACGCGCCACAAAGGAAAAGTAAAATTTTGTACCGAACAACTCTGCACCACGCCAAACAAAATGAGCCCGCCAGCGATCACTAAATCATTGCTACCGCAACCGCACCGCACGGCACCGCACCGGTATTTACACATTACTGCATATATATATACTATATAATATACTATATATAATAAATATATATATACTATATATAATATCTATATATATAATATATTATATAATACATATATTATATATATACTATATATTATTATATATATATATAGTATTATAATATGATATTATAATAATATATATATATATATAGCATATATTATATATATATATATATATATATATATTAGATATAAAATTTATATATTATATATACTATAAGTATATATTATATATATATAGTTATATATATATATATATACTATATATATTACTATATATAATATATTTTATATATATTTTTTGAAATTAATTAATTTGTTGACCAAAAGTCATCAATAAATTAGATTTTAATTGCTGTAATTTGTAGGAGCTAATAATTTTTAGTAATTAATATATATACTATATATATAGTAATAATACTATATATATATATAATATATCTTATATATAGTATATATCTATATATATATATATATATAATATATATATACATATATACTATATATATATAATATATATATATATTTATTGATTAATAAATTTGGTAGTGTGATCTATCAACATTTTTGTGCTGCGAAAAATAGTCTTATTTATCTCAATTGTAGTAGAAAATTAATATGAAATTTACATTATTAATAATTTTTTTCAGTTTTACTTTTTTTTTCTTTTTTTTTTCTTTGATATTTATCACGTGATTATGTTCTAAAATAAAAGTCATGAATACCACGACCATCTTCAGGTTTAAAAAAGGTGCTGGACTTGAAGCATTCTTTACAGTTTTGTAAAGAACTTGAATAGTCGAGTCTTTTGTTTGTTGTTCCCTCCCAACAGGTTATCCCTAAGGCCATGAAGGGGGGGTTATGGGTAAAATCTAATAATATTTGTGTGCCAGTATTTGGAAAATATAATTTCCTATTTTTAAAAAAATTAATTTATTTTATTATTATAATTTAAATTTTGGAAGAGAAGGAAAAAAATATATATATAAATAAACGTTAATAACATTTAAATTTTTGGGGTGTATTTTTTGCACACCCTGTAAAACTTATTATTATGAGATCTATAAATACCAGAAAATAATATTGATAAAATCTCATCATTGATTTCCAATTGGGATGTATCAGAACTTGAGCTCCAACAATAAAACCGTATTCCTCTTTATTTAATTTTGAAAAAACAATATATGTAGGCAAAGAATAGAATGAAAAAAAAAAGTTCTAACACCATTGTAGTAATCGAAAGGAAGATCTTGAATAGAAGATCTCTTCCGAAAGGAAGAGGCTCTTCACTTCGAGTTCTATTCATTTCTTTTACAGTTGCTCTTACAAAATTGCTGACATAATTTTTTTTTTATATTTTGAAGAATTTTTTTTTGGAAAGTTGTTAAAAAAATGTGGAGTAAATATCAATTCTAATAAAAATGACTTCTAAGGAAGAGGGTTTTCAAAAAAGAGTTTTAAATGTCAGTATGTATTAACGATTGTCAATTAAAGCAAAATATACATAGAGAAGCACGTTCACACCCGAACACACACACACACACCTACACACACATATATATATATATATATATATATACTATATATATATATATATATATATATATATATACTATATATAGTATATTCATATATATATATATATATATATATATATATATATATAATATATATATATATATATATATATATTTATTTATTTATTTATTCTACTACACTTTTTCCCGCTTGAGCGGGGTAGTGGTACGTGCAGCCTCCCTCATTCACACCTCCCTTCATCTCGCCCCCACCCACCTCCTCCATTCCATTCTATCTCTCACCACCCTACCCTCTTCCTCTCTCATCCCTCCCTCCTCCAGCATCTCCTTTATTCCATCCATCCACCTCCTTCTTGGTCTCCCCCTTCCTCTCCTCCCTATCCCCTCCGCCTCCCAAACTCTCCTAACCACTCTCTGTTCCTCCATTCTCACTAAATGCCCATACCATCTTAACATTCCCTTCTCAGCTCTTCCCACCAACCCCTTTCTCCATTCACATCTCTCCCTCACCACCTATTCCTAATCCTCTCCCCCTTCTGCTAACCCCACAAACCCGCTCTCCCCCTTCATCTCAAATACTTCCAACTTCTTCCTGGACCTGGCATTCAACCCCACGTTTCACACCCATACAACACCGCTGGTACACAAATTTTTTCAAACATACTTATCTTAACTTTTTGTGATAAATCCCCCCCTTTCCATAATTCTCTCAGACCACTCAGAGCTCTCATTCCTTCTCCTACTCTATGTTCTATCTCCTCCTTCATCCCTCCCCCCTTCCCCAAATCCATCCCTAAATATCTAAAAATCTTTACTTCTTCCAATACTACACCCCCTACTCTAACCTCTAACCCCTCCCCTCCTCTCTTTCCTCCTCCTCAAACACTAACACTTTACTCTTACCTGGATTTATTTTAAGCCCCTTTTGTCCACACATTCTCTCAAACTCCCTCACCAAATACCTCAGCCCTTCCGCGTTCTTCGCCACAAGGGCAGTATCGTCCACAAACAGTATCATGTTCACTTCCTTTCTATCATTCATCAATTCCACCCCCTCCCCTCCCTCACCATTCCTCTAACAAACACTCTCCATAAACAAATTGAATAGCCACGGTGACATATACACCCCTGCCTCAATCCTCTCACCACTAAACACCTCACTTTCCCTCTAACACTCTCACACATTCTATATTCCTATAAAGCCTAATACCTTTACCTAATTTACCCCATACTCCTTTCCTTCAACACCCTCCACAATTCACCCCTCTTCCCTCTATATGCTTTCTCTAAGTCTAAAAAACACCCATACACTTTCCCTTTCCTCTATATACTTTTCTCCACCAGCATCTTTAGTGTAAACACTTGATCCACACACCCCTCTTCCCTCCCTAGGCCCTCCTTGTTCTTCCCAATTCTCCCCTCGTTAAACCTCTCCCACTCTCTCAATCAATTATTCTCCCATACACTCCCTACCACACTTAAAAGACATATACCTCTATAATTCCCACATTCCATCCTATCCCTTTTCCCCTTATACAGGGGAACCAAACAACCATCCTCCCAATCCTGTGGTACCTCACCACTCCTCCAACATACATTATACAACCTATACAGCCATTCCTCCACCCCTATACCTCCCTTCTGCAACATTTCCATTCTCACACCATCCAGACCTGCGGACTTCCCTTTTTTCCTTTATTCAAGGCCCTAATTATTTCCTCCATTTGTATTTCATCCTCCCTCCCTCCCCAATTCATTCCCCATCCTCACCTCATGCAAATCTTTCTCCCCTCCCCACTTCATTCAATAATCCACTAAAATACTCCCCCCACCTCTTCCTCCCCCTATCCTCTCCTCCTATCCACTCCCCATCTCCTCCCTTAATCCTCTCCCCAACCCCTCCTTCTTCTTCCTTTTTATTTACTTCTTTCAGAACATCTTCCCAGATTCAAAATTTTCCGTCACTTTTCTACACCATTCATCTTTGCTCTTCTCTTCGCCCTCTCCACCCGCCCTCTTTGCCTCCCTCTCACCTTCTATATTCCACTCCCAGCTTTTTCCTCTCCTACTTTAGCCATTCATAAGCCTCCTTTTCCCCTTTTTCACCACCTCCTTCCTCCTCACTCCACCATTCCTCCCACCACTCCTGCTTGCCCCCACCTTTTACTCACATACCAGCTAGCCTCTTCACATGCTGCCTCTTTAAATCCCCTCCCCCTCCACCTCCCCAATTCCCGTCCTTCTCACGTCTCTCCACCTATCCTCCATGCCTCTCCTAAACTCCCTCTTACACATTCTCATCCAATTTTTCCACCTTTATCCCTTCTACTCTCCTCTTTTCTCCTCTTTCCCTCACCATCCTCCCCCTACCCTTAATCTAGCAACCACCAAATAGTGATCCGATATCCCCCTCCCCGCCCTCTGAATACATTTACATCTAGTAATCTGCCTCTATCCTTCCCATTTACACACACATAAATCGCCTTCCCCCCCGTTATCTCACTCCTCCATGTATACTTATGATTCTCACTTTTTTTAAACCAGTATTCCCCACTATCATTCTTCTTTCAACTATAACTCTAACAGACTTTCTCCATTAACATTCTTCTCCCCTACCCCAAATGGTCCTATTATTCTCCCCTCCCCCTCCCTTCCCACTCCTGCATTCAAATCTCCCAATAGGCAAATTTTATCATTTACCCCGAAACTTTCCCAACACTCATTCAACTCACTCCAGAATCTTTCTCTCTCCTCCTCTCTCGCTCCATTCACTGGTGCATATGCGCATATAAAAACCCACATTTCACCCCCAAATTTCACTTTTACCCACATTATCCTCGCACTCACCTGCCTGCACAACCTTACCTTATCCCACACCTCTTTCCTCATAACTATTCCCACCCCTTCCCTCGCCCTCACTCTCTCATTCACCCCTGATACCATACCCTTGTATTTTCCAAAGTCCATCTCCCTTTTTCCCTTAAGCTTAGTTTCTGTTAACCCTAACACATCCAACCTTCTTTCTTCAAACATTAACCCCACTTCCTCCCTCTTCAAATCCTCGTTTACCCCTCTCACGTTCATACATCCCACCTTAATTACCTCTCTCCTCCCCATCTTTTCCCTTCTCTATATATTTGCACACTCAAGCTGCACGCTTTATGGGACACCCCACCCTAGGCACTTCCCAATACCTAGGGCACCACCCCGCTCACCAAATATACCCACAATATATACCCACAATAAAAATAATAGTAATAAAAAAGGTTAAAATAATAATATAAAAGGTTAAAACCTACTCTATCAATTTACCCCGTTAATATACCCACAATAAAAATAATAGTAATAAAAAAGGTTAAAATAATAATATAAAAGGTTAAAACCTACTCTATCAATTTACCCCGTTAATATATCTCCCTTAAATAAAACCCCGTTAATCGGAAAAATCAATTACTGAAATATGACAAAATACTCAGCTGATATTCTTTTTCAATTTTCCGCACAAGAAATAAATTTACTAAACAAAATATATATAAATATATATATATATATATATATATATATATATATATATATATATATATATATATATATATATATATATATATATATATATATATACTATATATATATATATTACTACTGCTATATATATATATATATATATATATATATATATATATATATATATATATATATATATTCATGGGCGTAGGCAGGGGGGACACGGAACAGGGCTCGGATAAAAATTTTTTTCACAGGTAGCCTCTATAATACATAATAGACGTTTTAGGGTCGAAATGAAAAAAAAAAAAAAAAAAAAATCCTTATTTCCAAAAACTACAAGAGCTTCTGAAAAAGAATACATTTTTTAAATCCGGGTAAAAATTTTAGTAGGAACATGTAAAAAAAAATTATTGCTAATAATCATAGTAATATGAGGAGAAAGCCTATTTAAGACCTTTTATGCGTTACTCGTAAAAAAATAAATAGACTTTCTAGTATAGTTTTCTTTTGTTTTGCAATTAAAAATACCCCAAGGGTATACCGCACCGATGGCAGGAGTCAGGGGTCTCTCAGCCTTCCTGGGAACTACGGGGGTAGGACTATTCCCCCTCCGGGGGTCTCCGCCCTCGGAACCGCTCTTTGGTATTTGGGTGTCGCGGGGGTTTCCTCCGCCCCTCCCTTACGGGGTATGGAAAACGATCCCCCTGTGTTCCCGTCGGCTCGAGCCCCCTACATTGCCGTCTAATTACCTTACAAATAATATATATATAATTTCCTTGACAGGTAAAAAAAAAAAAAAAAAAATCATTTCGACCCTAGAACATCTATTTATATATCATAGATGCTACCTGTGAAATTTTTTTGATCCGAGCTCCCGTTCCGTGTGGGCGTTAAGTAACTTTGTCCTATATTCATATATATATATATTCATATATATATATATATATATATATATATATATATATATATATATGTATATATATATATATATATATATATATATATATATATATATATATATATATATATATATATATATATATATATTATATATATATATATATATGTATGTGTGTGCGTGTGTTTACTTTTTAATCACTTTGATTCTAAGACAGATATTTGTTCTTTATTTACCCTTTGAAAATCCAAACAATTATTTTATAGTTTAACCTTTTCTTGTATAAAAATAAAATAAAATAAATAAAAGAATTTTCGATTGAAGAGAAAATATATATTTTTAAAAAATCATGAAAGGCGTATATTTTTTTTTTTGGCAACAAAGTTTGTACAAATTAAAGCGAGAAAACGAATTTGCATATATATATATATATATATATATATATATATATATATATATATATTTAGATATATAAGTGAGTATATATATATATATATATATATATATATATATATAAATATAAGTGCGTGCGTAAATGTATATATATATATATATATATGTATATGTATAACAAAAATAATTATATATAAATATATATATATATATATATATATATATAGACTCCATACAGATACCTACATATATATAATATATATCCTTTACCTACATATTTATATATATATATATATATATATATATATATATATATATATATATATATATATATACCTGTGTTACCAGATTGCGAGATATGGACCCAACTCTTTTGCACCCCACCAATCTCTTTCCCCAGTCTCAACCCATTTGAAAAAAAGATTATATGTAGAATAATAAGATGAGGTTTTCCTTTCGACCTTTGGTCATGTTCTTCTAATACTTTCTTGCTTCTGGTGAATGCTATGCACCTCACCCCCAATCTGGGGAAAGGAGGTATAGATAATATATATATATATATATATATATATATATATATATATATATATATATATATATATATATATATATATATATATATATATATATATAAGTGGGAACAAGACGGAAACCACCATTCTCTCCATCAGCTTGCATGTGTTGCAGGTTAATGAAATATTACGATAGTCATCGAAAGAAGTTAGATCCTTAACAGGTTTGGGAATTGGGACAATATATGAATTAAGCCAGAAAGGAGGGAAGACTTCCTATCAGGGTCGTATACATAGGGTAGGCAGGGTAGGTAGCTCCTACCCAATATTTTTGATTCTTTTTAATAAAATAATTTAAATGGTAAAGTTAAATAAATTATTACAATTTTATTTGAAAGTGAAAAAAGAAACTGACTTATAAAATAAATTTAAAGAGAAACAACTACTTTAGTAATTACAATTATAATAATAAAATTCATTTGGAAATTTGCCTTCCTACTCTGTTCTTAAGAGTAAAATTCTAATCTATGAGCGCACATAGATCTTCATAAAAAAAAAATTTCATATAAAATATATAGGGCCAGGCCAGGCGTCATACCTTGCTGTACGAGCGAAAAAATACGAAAATTCGCGGGTACGAAACTTTCGTTCACCCAGTGAAATCGTACGAATAAATTTGAAAAAAAGAATTTTGAATCTCTCTCTCTCTCTCTCTCTCTATATATATATATATATATATATATATATATATATATATATATATATATATATATATATATATATATATATATATATATATATATATATATATATATATATACGATAAGTTTCTCTTACGTGTCAAAAGCATGGCAACAACAGTTTTTAGTTTGAAATCCTTGCATTTTGTAAAGTGTTTGGTTATTAAATAATAATTCTTTATTACATTACTTAAGTGATATTTACCTTTATATAATTAAAATAGTGCATAATGGAAGTAAGTGTAGATTTTATATTGAAAAATAGCTTTAAAAGCTTATCTAAAGAACAACTTAATTTTAAAAAATCTGGAAGGCCTACATTTCTTAATTTCCAAATAACATCCAAAGGCAATAATGTTCTGTATATATATATATATATATATATATATATATATATATATATATATATATATATATATATATATATATATATATATATATATATATATATATATATATATATATATATATATATATAACTGCCTACCCAATTATAACCTTCAAGGTACACCACTGCTCCCTATACCTATATTCTATTATATAAGCTGAGAAGGAATGCAGTGGCAGTAGGATGAGCATACCTTAGCATCTGAAAAGTAGTGCCTTCAATGCTAGGGACTCCATCTTTGCATTGTTTTAGGGTTTTCTGGAACTCCACTTTGATGAATAATAATCTGTTGTAAGGAAAGTCTTCTCCAGGGAGAAGAGAAAATTTTGGAGTCTTTACTTTCAGGCAGTCAGAACGAAATAGTTTATGATACCGAAACTCACTGGAGCTGGAAGCAAAGGGATAGCCCAACTCATCAGCTACGATCCCGAGAGCAGAGATAATATCAGAGGTTTGCGATCCGCTAGTTAAGAGGAGAGATGGATCTGTATGGTATTTTCGGAAAATTTTCCGAAAAATTTTAAGGGCGTATGATACAGGTGTAGAAGAATTAACGGTGGAAATATAGTTGCAGAAATATTGTTTCATCGTTCCTCGATTAATTCTCCTGGATGGGGCTTCTGAAGCTTTAAAGAGAATCAAGTTGGAAGGTGTGGGAGTTTGATTTCACAAGGGAGTTTTTGATTTGCTGGTCCCTGATGAACGAGGTATATAGTCCGTTGCTGACTTTTGGATTGATTCTGAAAGTAGGTGAAGGCATCTGCTGGCAACAGGAATAGGGTAGTTACAGCAAAGATGGGAAAATAAGTGGTCTGATGAAAGGATGACCAATCCTCTCTCTCGTTTCGCCAACCAGAATAAGGTTGCTGCTGAGGACTTGGGCTGAAGGATGACATTACGATCCGTATCAAAACGATCAAATGTTGGAAGGTCCGTGTTGAGACATCCCAATGAAAATCCTAGAAAATATCCAAATTTCAATCGGCATTGGGGGATATAACATAGTCTTCCCACAAAGGGTGGCAGAGGTTAAAGTCACCTAGAACAAATATGGGTGGTGGGAGACTTCAAAAATTGACAGGGTTCTCCATGGTATATATATATATATATATATATATATATATATATATATATATATATATATATATATATATATATATATATATATATATATATATATATATATATATATATATATATATATATATATATATATATATATATATATATATATATATATATATATATTTATATATATATATATATATATATATATATATATATATATATATATATATCTTATATATATATATATATATATATACTATATATATATATATATATATATATATATATATATATACAATTGTGTGCTAGGTACACTGAGCATAGTAAAAGCGGTGTTTCTGGGTGGATGCAAGTTCCCACGTCATGTAAAAGAGTTGCGAGGTTGGTTTAGGTGAATGGGGCAGATTGGTGAAGCAGAATCGCTGCCCCTTCTGTTCCTGGCAACACGATTTAGGGAAATAAGGAGCTCCCTGTACCTTGAATGTTGTTAAAAGTTTCGGTCTGGAAGCTGTAGTTTCTGTATAAAAACAGTCAACGGCTGATGAGCTACAAGCATTAACTTTAGTTCTTCGTAATTGGGGAAATATTCACAATAGTTCCATTGTAGGAAACATGCAATAAAAGATAATATAAACAATGTTCAGGAAAATCAGTGACGATAGTCACTTTGTAGGTATTTAGCAATCGTCTCAGAGGATAATGTTTAATGATCCTGTGAGCCACTGAAAAACCCACTGACTAGAATTTCAAACCCTGGGATATGAGGAAGATCATGCTGCATGGATATGTCAGGACCTATCTGTTTATGACAGGATGGGTTTCTGGTCATCATAGGAGAGGGCTCTCCGAAGAGGCGTGGTAAATTACCCTCCACATCTGAAACACTTCCCAATTTTTGTGCCCCTGCCTAGAAGGACTAGATAACTCAGGCGGCGACTCCAAATTAAAAGTGGGTGGAGGTAAAGAGTCAGAGTCACCAGCAGCCAACCCCATCCTCAACTCTCATCGAGATAGCGTGATCTCTTCCCGAAGGACGACCGCGTTCGCGTATGGCCTCGTTCAATACCTCCTCTGACCTCCCCTTGAATGAGTCTCAATTTTAAAACGAGGTAATCCCATGGATGAAAAGTTGCCAGAAGAGTATTGTGGCATCAGAATAAGTTTTAGAATCACTCGAGTCTGGTTAGAGCGATGCAGTGTTAGAAAGAGTGTGTACCATTAGCTCGGAAAGGTCAGAAGTTGATCTACTGTTCTGTGTTTGTCCAAGTCGGTGGTCTGAGCGGCGAGCCCGTTTTCGCAGAAGTGGCAAGATCCCTCAGTGGAAACGGGTTCCTTTTGTTTTAAGAAATCTGTTACCCAATATGCAAGCGAGTACGGATGTCTGATTTGGGAAGGTCAACACTTGGACGGGTCATAATGACTATTAAGAAGGCCTTGTTGTTTCCCAGGGGAACTGATGCAAGTCTTTTCCGTGAGATATTATATTTGAGCTCAGAGGTTGCACATGGACCTTTGTTTTCAACCTCAGAAGTTGAACAGATTGTTAAATCAGTAGATATCCCCTTGGGTACTGCTTGGACCTCTGCAAGGTGAATATCATGAGAGGAGGTAGTGTTTGTAGGCGACGGACGACGATGGGCCGGCGGACCATGGTAGAGAAGTTGGGAGGGAAAAAGTTGTTCCCGAACAATAGGAAACACCAATCAGGTGAACCCCGAAACGTGCGGACGGGGTATGGGGCCGGCGGGAAGGCAAAACTGAGGAAAAATATGCGACAAAACGTACGGGAGCGATGTATAATGTTGGAGACAACCGTAGATTCATTAGATGTTTCTGTAGCACAAGAAAGAGAAAAACGAACCAGATTCTTCTTTTGTTCGGCGTGCTGCTTCACGACCGATCCTACTTATGAGTTGCGCACTGCTGCAAGGATTTCCCTTTCCAAGGCGAAGATGGGCAGGTGGAAAGAGGAGGCCGGTTGGGGACCTTTAAGTTAGGTCGCAACAAGGAGGATGAGTTTCCACAGTCTCGCCGAATGTGAGAATGCCGCATGTCTATCAGATGGTCTGCGGAGACCGACAATATTTCTGAGGGTGACCAAATTTAATGGCCCTGAAACCCTCCTCGGGTGATGAAACATAGGTCCGAACCAGAGTGCAATAGTTAAAACAAAGATTTTACCTTGATCGAGGGAAAGGCACAGAAGAAGGTTAGGAAGACATTGCGTTCCTATTTCTCGTCTTGAGGGGGCTTTCTTCCTTTAGTAGGAGGGAGACTGTCCCGAAATGATAATCGGCCGGTGAATGGCAGGCATCCGAACAGAACTATTCACAGGTGCATCATAATGGTACCACGCACTGTTCTGTCTGGACGTGTATGCGGAGACGGCGTAGTCTGGTTTAGGAAATACCAGGAATTCCTTCCCAGATGCGCGAGAGGGAAAGCAATGAATGTGGGCTTAGTGGGTTCTGAATGATTGCTAGCAACACGGACCAGAGTTGGAAACCGTTCTGCATTTCGGGCGTGCTTGAGACTATCAGATTTGTTGGTTGAGACCAGCCTTCCAAAGTTTATCAGCTTAGGGCATTATGTTTGGCAGTTCTTGGCACACAGGTGGAGTGACGAAAGTCGAGTGCAACTAAAACTAAAGAGGGTACGAGAAGTCTACTAGGGACCCCAGGGGGGTCAAGAGACGCGCTCTGTGTAGCAGGTGGATCTCGCGAATCTTAATAATAGATAATAAAATATAATAATATATAATAATAGTTAATAATAATAGTACTAATAATAATAATAATAATAATAATAACTAATAATCGTTATAATAATATTATAATCAATAATAATAATAATAATTTTCAATTTCATTTTAAAAACTTTTATTTCAGGTAAGAAAATTTACATTTCTTACAAAGTATTTTACAACTACATTATAGCATTTAATTATAATAACAAAATAATTCCCAGTATCTGAAAGGGGTCTACCGTAATTGCAACACAGATCCTCTAGATTCGGTGTCTTGAGACGCCGCAAATATAAATTTAATAACAATAAGTATAGAAATATAATAATAAACCATAACCAATAACAATAATAAATAATAAAGAATAGTAATAATAATAATAATTTAATAATAATAATAATAATAATAATAATAATAATAATAATAATAATAATAATAATAATAATAATAATAATAACAATTACAACTACAATCATAATCATAATTATAATTATAATTATAATTACAATTACAATTACAATTATAGCAATAATAATAATAATAATAATAATAATAATAATAATAATATAATAATAATAATCCATAAATAATAATAATAATAAAAGAACAGCAAAAATAAAATTCGATAATAATCAGTAGATAATAATAAATTGTTAATAATCAGTAATAATAATAATAATAATAATAATAATAATAATAATAATAATAATAATAATAATAATAATAATAATAATAAAAATAATAATAATAATTAAATTATATTTGCATACCTCTACCGAATGTGATCTTCTTTCTGGCATCGCTAACTGCGACCGGGTCCATATAAGTCACGCATGTGCAGTCAGATTCTGATATCGAGTACGAGTCATAATGAAAATCTAAGAAAAGATTGCAAAATTAAAGACGTTTCCAAATCTTCCCTGTAAGGATTCGAAAACTTTTGAAAGAACATAGGTTAAAACGATAGTAAGATAGTTGGAGGGTTGAAAGGGGTCTGTCTCCTTCATCGGCACTAGCTTTCTGAGTACGCCCTTTCAGGAGGAGGAAAATGCTGAAGTTGAAGGTGGGGATCAAATTCAGAAGCACAAATTTTGATGACCTCATAAGGGATATCGTCTTTTAAACTCATGAAGCAGAAATAACATCTTTTGAAGAAATAAAGTTGAAGATAAGTGAAGGAATGAGGGACAGCTCCGGAATTGCCTTGAGACAAGAGTTTGAGCTAAGAATTCAGACATAAAAAAGGTAAGACAGCAGTACTGCTGTGAGAAGATTCAATAAGATAAAAAGAAACAAAGTTGGAGTAGACATTTGCAAAATGTTAGAAAGATCGAGAAGTGAAGGAACCAGAAAGATTGTTGCTTATTCTACAGAGAAAAAAAATGTATTTAGGTCTCCAAGAACAGATTTTGCACGATTCCAAAATGAAATGCATGTAGTGAGTTTCTGGATATTGGGGACGGCAGTAATTTTTTAGGGTAATGTCCTTGCGTCAAATAGCACGAGAACAAGTAGACTTCCACCAAGGTTTAGTTAAACGTAAAGTAAATGAAATGCATGCCTCCATGACAGAGAATCACCTTCGTTAGGCGTTCTGCACACTCCAACGGAGCCCTCTTATCGAAACGGTAATGATTTCATAAGAAATCGATGAACTACGATCGCAAGTCTGGCCAGTTAGCAGCACCAGTGCCAAATACGTTTCTTCATCGAGGGCATGGAGTGTCCTGTGAATGACTTAAGGGGTAATCCAAGGAACTCAAGATTCTAAAAGAGATTAACAGCAACATACTAGATCTTATCTTGGAAGAAAAGATCTAGTATGTTGCGATCACCTTTAAGACGATCAGGGCTACAGATGGGAGAGTTGCACCAACTGTTCAAGTTATCCTGAATAGAAAAATGGTAAGAAAGTTCACCAGCTGAATCTTGACAATTAGCTGAAAGCCATTGGTGATGGCGAATATTGAAATCATTCAAAATGATGATTTCGAAAAAAGAAGAGAGAGAATGCTTTTTCATTTTGAAATTTAGATAGTCAAAGCAGTATTGAGTCAATGAAATTAGAGATAAGCTCAGAAGACGATACTTTTATAATTACAGTATAGAGCTGCAGGCACATAGTTGACCGATAAAATACTTAAATTTTCAAGCATCACTTCAGCGAGGTGGATAATGTAGGTTTCATCGCAGGCACCTGCAGAGGAAATCAATAATTTCGTGTATTAGCGTGGCTAAATACATAACATTTTGGACAATAAACTAACTAGTTTAAAAATCAAAATAAAAACGAAAACTTTTACATAAAAATAAAATAACCAATCAAATGAAGTATTTTAAAAATCAAAACTCAACATAAAATTATAATATTATAACCGAATTTTAACGAATTACAAAACCTTTATTTTTATTATTTTTTGTATGTAGTAACTAAAAATCATAAAAAATTAAATATTTATCTTAATTGTAATTATTATTAATCCATAAATATATTGGTAATGAATATTGGTATGCCACAAAATCTTTGGTGTGTGTGGGGGTAGGCATTACAAAATCATGTGAATAACCTACACAAATACTTGGCAATTGAAGCTAACATAGCATACACTGCAAAGGAAAACTAAAATCATTTTTTGACGAAGTTCTCGTTTTTATATAAAATAAATAAATAAAGAATAAGTGCCTTTAAAATCAAAAGTAACACTTTATAAAGAATTTCTAATCATGTTTCCAATTTATAAGAAATTATGTTTAAGTGCACATTAACATAATTTCAATATGGCATACAGAAATGAAAGTAGCACCCTTTACAGCATTTTTAGAGCAATATGTTAAATCAAAAGATTTCAAAATTGTAAACACGAAATAAATATATAAAAGTGTACTTAAATATTCCTATGACAAAATAAGCCATTTGATTTGTTAGAATAAAAAAAACAAATTGTAATTTTTATATTTCATCAAGCCGATATCAATGTTTTACTTTATTTAGAAGCTCTTAAATTATACCTGAAAATTAATATGACCAAATAATCAAGCTCTTTCCATAAATAAAATAAAAAAAATGCACACAGGAGCTGATACTGCATACTAGGGAGCGGCGATAATGAGGTGGAATAATAATAATAATAATAATAATAATAATAATAATAATAATAATAATAATAATAATAATAATAATAATAATAATAATAATAATAATAATAATAATAATAATAAAATAAATAATAATAATAATAATAATAATAATAATAATAATAATAATAATAATAATAATAATAATAATAATAAGAAATAACAATAAAATATATAAATCTGAATATCTTAAAACAATCTTACTTTGCAACAGCAAACATTGCAATGACTGCTATCTGTCCTTAACCAATTCTGATACTCATAACTTTAATTTAATTAAGGGAATGAGTAAATCTTATCGGACACGCAATTCCCACCCCACCCTACCTCCCCCCCAAAAAAAATTGAAAATTGAAATTTGGGAGTAATATTCTTAATTTTTATCCGATTTACTTCAAACAAAAAGTCAAATGCAACATCTAACGAGCTCTAAAACATTAATTTCGAGCGTTTTATTGTCATTTCAAAAGGAAAAAATCATGAATTCCGACATTTTTGAATATTAATAAACAAAGTCTTTAGTTGTAATGACTTAAAACGAATATAAAGATGGGTTTATGTAAAATCCCTTCGAGATGGAATTTTGAAATTTTGCTTGTAAAAAGAATGTTAATACCAATATCAAAAACAAGGTCGCAGAGTTTTGTCACAAGTGAAAATTTGTGGTACTTTTTTTTTTGTTCATTCATCAAAATGAAATTTTTAGAGCATGGAGGACTGTGCGAGATACACCTTTCATTTTTAGATTTTTTTTTTTGGTACGCCCAACTGTTTTTCCTCCGGGCATGGAATAGAAAGGTCGATCATACCAAATTAAATCTAAATAAAAAAAAAGGTGTATCTCGCCCCATCCTACATGCTCTTGAAAATTTCACATTGAGATTGAACAGAAAATATCGCAATTTTTCACTAATGACAAAAATGAAGAGACTTTCCTTTGGATATTGGTATTAACATTCTTTTTGGAAGCAGAAATTAAAATTTCATCTCAATGGATTTTAGATAATAGGCATATCTTTATAGTTAGTTTCTAGTCATTGCAACAAAAATTTCGTAACTTCTATTTAAAAATTAAATGACAATAAAACTAAACGGATAAAGATACAGAAAAAAAAGCTCGAAAATGATGTTTTAGAGCTCTCCCAATGATATGTTTGAACTTTTGCTTGAAACAAATCGGATGAAAATCAAGATTACTACCAAATTTCGGTTTATGGATTCTTTAAGAATTGATGTTTGATAAGATTTAATCATTCTAAAATCTATGTGAACGGTCAGGCTCAATCTGTTATTTTTTGAAAAGATTTTAAAGAACTTTTATGCAAGTAGATGTATCTCAATATACCATGGTAAAATATGAAATAAAAAAAGTTTAAGTTTTGATAACTTTTAAATTTATTGCATTTATTTATTAATAAATCATTTTTAAAGAGTCGTACTGGTTATGCGTTCCTACAGTATGAAATCAAATCTAGGTCGAATGATTATTCTATATTTGTTTTTTTTATGAATTAAACAAAAGCCTGAAAAGAGGTCGAAGAAAAAGTACAGAAGAAATATGTTAGCTTCGAACGAGTTCGATTTTAAAAAAAATTCATAAATAAGTCATTAAATGTTGTCCCACAGACTTTCAATAAGAATAAAATTATTTACATCAAGAATCTCGTGTAAACTTAATAATAATAATAAAAAAAAAAAAAAAAAAAAAATAAAAATAATGAAGTACCTATATGAAAAGAAAAGAATATGTTTATGTAAAACTTGCATATGGGAAACAAGCTTGACTAGCCATGCCAGAAATTATATATGGTATATATATAAAAAATTCACCTTTCTATTGTACAATCTAATTAAGAAAAAAATATGTAGGTATATTTTCAGGTAACTTTTAAACCATCATTTTATTATCTACTAATTTATCTTATTAAATATGCTGACTGGAAAAAGGTAAATAAAAACTTCAAAGTTGTCAAATACTGACAAATAAATAATTTAACCTAGGAAAATCTGACTATAGATAAAAACTTAAAACAAAAAAAAAATCAACACGAATCAAAGTGTATTAAAAAACTAAACTTAAGAGGTAAAAACTTAACAACAAAAACATATAAATACATCATCTCATTAATACAAAGACTGCTCGAGTGCCTTTAATACTAAAATGGAATGTTTCAAAAAATACTTTTATCTTGTGGTTAAAGGAATGTTTTTTTTCAATACTGAATCGAAAAAATTAAATAAATTAAAAAACAATAAAAATAGAGTAAAAAAAAAATTATTTCTTAAAATATTTAAATTATATTGCACATTTAATAACTAGAATTCTCATAAGCTAACCTAATGGCACTAAATTTGCAACAACTTAACGAAAGACTGTGTTTTCAGTTTAAGATATTTACATATTCCTTATTTTGGGATTAAATATTTACCAAATAATTAAATCTTAGCATAAACAACTACTATAATCTTATAAGGGAATGTATGAATCACTTCTAACAATCAAAAACGCATGCGGACGGAAAACGCAAACATAAGTTCAGTGCAAGCGGATGGAACTAAATGACTAGAATAACTTAAGTCTGGAATAAGCTGGCCAATTTAAATAATATATATATATAATATATTATATAATATATATATATATATTATATATATATTATATATATATATAATATATATATATGTATAAAAAAGCTATAATATATATATATATATATATATATATATATATATTATATATATATATATATTATATATTCACACTAATTATATATATAATATATATATATATAATCATCACCCCACTTCATCTCCCCAAGAATGGGGGTTAAGGTGCGAACCATGCACTGGAAACATTAAAGTAATAGAAGAATATGACGCAAGTCGAAAAGAAAGCCCAGCCTTACCTTAACCTTTACACCTTTTAGTAAGGACACGTCGCAGTCTGAAAATCCACCCTAGAGCTTCAAGGGACCGCGACGGACCCTCACTTTGGCCCAGGTGGGCCACAATCATCACCCCCCCCCCCTCTCACAAACCCCCGCCATTTACTCCTATTATGCACCTTTCTTCTCGCCTTTGCCAAACGCACATTTCTTTATTGACTCAATTCACTTTTTCTTCGCTCTCCCAGTCGATTCACAGCACACTCACCACTATACATCCGCTTAACCAACCGAATACCATCCATCCTTTCAATATGGCCGATGTACTCTCATTTATGCCTTTCTTCACACCACACAACTCCCTAATGCGTTCATTCCTCATTTTATCAATTCTTCTCACACCTAACACGCCTCTAAGATTGTACATCTGAACACTTTGTACCTTACATCTATACCTCTTATTCCAGACCATAATTTTACTACTATACATTAATACAGGTAATAACATACCCTCAAGCAAAACCCTAGAGCACTCAAGACTTAGTCCCTTCGCATCCACCGAAGATTTAATTGCACCAGACACAGTCTTACTATTCATAACTTTCCAACTACATTCTGCATCATGTGTTCCCTTTCATCCAACATACATCCTGAATATTCAAACTCGGATACTTGTTCCAGTTGCTCAACATCTAATATGACTTCACACAGCGGACTCTCCTCACTCACTACCATACCTTACTCTTATCTACATTTACTTTCATTCTCCATCATTCTAACACCTTCCCCTGCCACCTCCATCTCTAATTCTTTCATAACCCCATTTATATACAAATTAAATAACCACGGAGACACAACACATCCCTGCCTCACTCTGGTA
Source organism: Trachelipus rathkii (assembly GCA_015478945.1). Lineage (NCBI taxonomy): Eukaryota > Metazoa > Arthropoda > Malacostraca > Isopoda > Trachelipodidae > Trachelipus > Trachelipus rathkii. The sequence continues at coordinate 35,231 of JABUQX010129342.1, forward strand.
TTGATATTAAACCAATCATTTTCGACTCCATTTATTCTTACACACACTTCACTATATATATATATATATATATATATATATATATAATATATATATATATATATATATATATATATATATATATATAATATATAATATATAATATATATATATCATATATATATATATATATATATATATATATATATATGTATATATATATATATATATATAGTATATATATATATATATATAAATATATATATATATATAATATATATATATATATATATATATATATATATAATATATATATATATAAATACGTATAAAGGGGGTAGTAAGGCTGGACTATCTTTTCGACTTGCGTCATTTTCTTCTTAACTACTTTTCTGCTTTCAGTGCATGTGTCGCATCTTACCCCCAGTCTTGGGAGATAAGGAGAGTGAATTATATATATATATATATAATATATATATATATATATATATATATATATATATATATATAATATATTATATATATATATATATATATATATATATATATATATATATATATATATATATATATAATAATAATATATATATATATATATATATATATATATATATATATTATATATATATATATATATATATATATATATATGCGTTCAATTTAATATGTATGCATTATATATTTTCTCTTCATCAACTACAGGAAAGCTAATGCTAAATACATATACAGGATATCGTGAACTAGCAAGTAAGATATACAAAATATTGGTTATAGAAATCCTAGTTTACCACTGAAAAAAAAAATCTCTATACTCTTATCTTACCACTAAAAACCAACTCCATACTCTAACTTTATCAAGCTGATTTTCCAACAATAACAACTTCTTTCCTCATATCAGATGGAATATTTATATGAACTTCCTCCTGCTGAAAGTCATCCACTTCGCTCTCAATTTGCATCTTGGAATTTTTCTTTTTGTAATAAACACCTTTGTACATGGCTTTATGGTCCTTTTCCACATGTTGTTTCAATGATGTAGGAATTTCGAATGACTTCTTACAAAATGTACATTCATGAGGCTTATATCCAGTGTGCTTTCGTATATGATAAGTCAAAGAGACTCTGTTTTTATAAGTCTTATCACAAAAGTTACACTTATAATTTCGCTCTCCATGATGAACTCTTGATACATGAACTTCCAGTCTATCCTTAGAAATAAACTTTTTAGAACATTCTTCACAGGAAAATTTTTTACCCAAATCTCCCAGATGTATTCTCTTCCGATGAAAAATTAAGCTTGATTTATTACTATATTTTGCATCACAATCTTGGCACTTGTAAACAACATCCTTTGTATGAGAATTCATATGGGAGGACATGTATTTGACCTTCATTCCGCAAATGGTACAAACACTCATTTCCTTTTGATGGTTTCTAGAATGGAGCTGAAGCTGATGATTATTAGCAAAACTTTTTTGGCAAACTGAACAATGTACATTGAGGATAGCTTTTCCTGAGACTTCTGGATGCTTTAGTTTTAGATGATTTAAGTACGTATCATATGTTTTAAAGTTTTTAATGCACAATTTACATTCTAAGCCTTTAACAAAAGGATGTGAAAACTTAAGATGTTTCTTAATCTGATCAACTTTTGAAAATTTGGCATTACAATGAGGACAATGATGTAATCCAAAGAAATGACTTATCTGGTGAGATATGAGCCCACCGTAATTCTTAAAGAGACATTCGCACTCCTCGCATCTATACTTGAAAAGGTGTGGATGATTACTATAAAGATGTCTTTCATACTGACTTTTAAAAGTAAAACTTAACTTACATAAATCACAAAAATTAAGACTAGAGTTGGGTTCAACGTTAATTTTCTGCTTTGAAAGTTTTACGGCATTGTCCGTTTCCAATTTTCGACCAATCAAAGGTAAGCAGTTCTCTCCATTCTCCTCACTTGTTTTATGTACTTCCTCCTTATGGGATTCGTAATTAGAATAACTATCAAAACATAGAGAACACTCCGTACACTTAACTGAATATTTATTTTTATGAATAAATTCTAGGTGAGATGAAACTTGTCTCTGAGTGGAATATCTGCATGGACAGATAGGACACTTTTGGACACCTATAATGTGATGGTTAATATGTCGAAGTAAAGCTCCTTTTCCACCACATGTTTCTTCACAAAGTAGGCAAATTCTAATAGAAACATCCGAGTGAGCAGATTCTAAATGTTCTTCTAATAAACTTACACTATTAACGGTATCTTCACACAATGGACAAAGAATTCCTTCCTCAATATGCGCACCAACAAGTTTACAATACTTTGCAAAACTATAAAAGAAATGATTAAAATGTAAATGTTTATAATATTCTGGGAATGAAAATAAAATTCTGCGTGATGCGAAGCTTTTAAATGACGATTTTTTCTAGTTCATTTTCTATAATCAATCCACTGTTTTAGCACCAACTCGTCCGCTTCATATTCGGAAATTGAATGATCCTTCACTAAATGCAAACGAAATGTAGTGTACGCAATTAAACTTTTGTCACAGTCTGAGCAATTAGCGAAATAAATTGTCACGTTTCAAATCTTGACTGAAAATCTTTAATAACTGGCAAGTTTAGGAAATCTCCTTCGTCTAATGATATTTCTGACTGCGCACCTGACAAGTTAGCATCTTCAATCTGAAATAATAATAATAATAATAATAATAATAATAATAATAATAATAATAATAATAATAATAATAATAATAATAATAATAATAATAATAATAATATTTAAGTCTTAGAAACTTGAAATATATCCAATGTTTCATTAATATTTTACCTTTTTTTTAAATTTAAAATATCTTAATACTTGTTTCTTAACGTTTTTACTGACAAACAAAAACATTTCTAAGAATTAAAAACAAAAAACAAAAAAAAGAGTAAAACAAATATTCATTTATTATTATTAAGAAATAGGCAGACATGTAGCAATTTATGATCAGCATAATCATACTCTCACAAATTTCCAAAATAATTTTGCTAACATGATATAGCCGTATTTCTTGTGAATTGTGGTAGTTTCTGTACACCTACTCCTCTACTAAAAAAAAAATATATATAAATAAATAAATAAATAAGTAAATAAATAAAAAAAAAAAAAAAAAATAAAATAAAATAAAAAAAAATAAATAAATAAATTAAAAATAAATTAAAGAAGAAAAAGAGAAAAAGGAAAAAAGAAAAATGAAAAAAAAAAAGAAAAAAGAAAAAAGAAAAAAGAAAAAAGAAAAAAGAAGAAGAAGAAGAAGAAGACAGGAAGAAAGAAGAAGAAGAAGAATGAAGCAGAAGAAGACAGAAAAAAAAAAAAAAAAAAGAAGAAGAAGAAGAAGAAGAAGAAGAAGAGAAGAAAAAAAGAGAAGAAGAAAAAAGAAGAAAAAGAAAAGAAGAAGGAAGAAGAAAGAAGAAGAAGAAGAAGAAGAAAGAAGAAAAAAGAAAGAAGAAAGAAGAAAGAAGAAGAAGAAGAAGAAGAAGAAGAAGAAGAAGAAGAAGAAGAAGAAGAAGAAGAAAAAAAAAAGAAGAAGAAGAAGTGGAGATCAACATTTAATAACGAGTTTCTTTCAAGAAGAAGAAGAAGAAGAAGAAAAGAAGAAGAAGAAAGAAGAAGAAGAAGAAGAAGAAGAAGAAAGAAGAAGAAGAAAGAAAAAGAAGAAGAAGAAGAAGAAGAAGAAGAAGAAGAAGAAGAAGAAGAAGAAGAAGAAGAAGAAGAAGAAGAAGAAGAAGAAGAAGAAGAAGAAGAAAAATTGACTTTTTTTTTTTAGTGGGTGTACAGGGACCTCCAGAGCACACAGGAATGGGACTATACTGTGTCAGTATATTAGTTACAGGGGAAGTTCTTAGGGAAACGATTTATGAACAGTGCAGAAATGGTTAGATCTTATATATAAGGTGTTCAGTTCGAACAGAAAGACAAAACTCGGTCACTACGAAAGTGAGAGGATTAGAGTAAGATGTGCGGAAGGCGATGCTGGAGAGTGAGATCATCAGGGAAGAACTTCATTCTAAGGGCAAAGATGGCCTCGCAGCCCACATATGAACGACTGTAAGAGGGCAATTGGAGGAGCAAAATGGGCAGGAATTCATGGATGAGGTGATGGACACAAAAGAGATAAATCAACAATTTGAAAGGAGTATGCATGGTGGCATACTACGGAATAGGAAGCTTTTCTGGAAGGGAGTATGAAAGACTAACAAAGAGATTAAGGCTAATCTTCTTAGAATAATGAAAAGGGACGGGTGTGATTTCGTGACTGATGTAATGGACGTGAGGAGATTGTAGAGAGAACATTTCGAAAATCTGCATAACATTGGCAGTGATGAAAGTTGTTAGTGAATGTGTGTGGGTTTCATGGAATAAGAATAAACAGGTATTTTGAGGATGAAGATAGATTGAGATGACAATAATGGTAAAAGAAAGAAAATATGAGAGTAAGGGGAATTACTGATGAAATGGGCATGAGAGTATAGAGAAGGGTTGGCCAAGCACCGCATCAGAATGAGCGCACCACGCACCACACCGGACCTCTCTTTCACTGAGCACCCCACTAGGACACTGCATTGGAATTTTGTGCCACACCACCTCGGTGAGTCGGCCAATCCTAGTGTAAAGGGAACACTTCGAAAATCTGCATAACATTGGCAGTGATGAAGAGGTCATAGTGAATGTGTGTAGGTTTAATGGCGTAAGAAGAAGTGCAATTAAATCATTTGTGAATGCAAGGAGATAAGTTTTGAGTGCGCTAGGGTTCTGTATGAGGGAATGTTGTTACCAGTGTTAATGTATAGAAGCGAAACCATGATGTGGAATAAAAGGTATAGATCTTAAGGTGATGTCTGTTCAGATGGAAATATCTTATTAAGGTGTTAAGTGTAAGAAGCATTGATAAAATAAGGAGTGAGCCTGAGAAGGAGCTGTGTGGTGTGAAGAAAGGAGCGAATTAGAGAATAAATGACTGTATATGGTTTTATTATATGGAAAGGATGGATGATAGTCGGTTGGTTAAGCGGATGCATAGAGATGAGTGTGTTGTGAATCGACAGGCACGGAGATCTAAGAAAAAGTGAATAGAGTCAGTAAAGGAGTGTCTTAAGGAAAGAATGTGAATTTAGCAGAAGCGAGAGGAATAGTGCATGAGTGAATGGCAGGGTTTTGTGAGGGGTTATAGTTGTGGGCCTGGCACACAATATAAAGGGATGAACCCTTAAATTGACAAGATACCACAGTGGGGGTCTGTCGCCATGTTGTGAAACCTTAGGGAGGATTTTTGGCTGCGACGGGCTCGCACTTAAGAGTATGAGGGGAGGGGGGGTATTGGGGCTTTCCTTTCGACTTAGTTCTTCTACTTAACTATTGTTTCCGGTGTATGTTGCGCACCTCACCCCCAATCTGGAGTCAAAGAGGAAGATAAAAAAGAAATAAAGATAAAGAAAAGAAATAATTGATTATTATTAGAAAATTGTATCTAGAGTATGAATAACCAGCAGAAAATTATGGCACTTGAAGTTCAGCCACTTTGAAATATTAGGATTGGAATCCAGGTATTAAGGATTGACTACTTGACCAATAATTATAATTAAAGAGAGGGAAAACAGGCAAGAATGTCCAATCTCTTTAACAATTAATCTTTCAAAATAACCGTGATTATATAGAAATAAATATACTTGATATGTCATGTATGAAAATTGTTCATTAATAAGTAAGAAAATAAAACTGGAATTCTTACAATAAGAAAAATATTAAAATCATTAAGTATTTTATTTTTAGTCATCGATGGATATAGGCTAGAGATATATATAAAAAAAAAATTTAATCTTATTTTTTTTTTTGGCCGAAAAACTTTTTTGTTTTTTTAAGCAAGTTTTTCTTTATAATTTTTCAATATTTTTTATTCAATTTATTTTCATTTTCATGGCATTTAGAATGAGAGTCAGATCTGACTTTTGATGTGTGACAAGACATCATGATTGAGATGAAAAGAAAATTTTACTTTCAAAATAATATTTTGCCAAAAATCCGAAATGAGAATAATTTTTTCTTTTTTTTTACTGAACTGATTTTAAATTATATTGTAGATTTGGAAATGGTGGGGAGAGTTCCCCCCCCCAAAAAAAAAAAAAAACTTATTGGCCTCAAACCTATTTTGCAAGTAATTCCATCAATTTTATTAATAAAAACCTACTTGACAAGCAATCCTCATAAAAACAATCAGTCCTCATTTTTTACTTTTAATCATCACTGAATCTACAGAATAGACAGCTGGGCCTCGGAAACTATTTATTTTCTTTCTTCCATTAAATAGTATTTAAAATCTATATTTGTGTTACTAGAGCGTCAAATATTTTATGAAAGCAAAATATATCTACTTGACATTCAATAATACATTTAAGTATTTACAAAATACAATTAAATAATTAAGTATATTAATAGGTCAACTAAAAAAAATAAGTTTTAAAAAAAGCTATAAATTTCTTTGGGTTAAATCAAAGGTCTTAAGCAAAAGGTGGCACCAAATTAGGCTTTATCTGACTTTTAAATTTATTGCAAGTACAAAATAATAATAATAATAATAATAATAATAATAATAATAATAATAATAATAATAATAATAATAATAATAATAATAATAATAATAATAATAATAATAATCTTTAGTAAATTCAACTTTATAAATTAGGAATACAGATTTAATAAAAGCTAACATGCTCATTTTCATAAAAGTAACTCTTACCTCTTCGTCATCCGCTACACTATCAAAATCTTCATCTGCAAAAGATGTTAATAAAATTACGATAAATTCTAGAAAAAAAAATGTCAATTATAAAAACTTAAAGCTAAAATATTAAACATACCATAAAAAAATAAATTTTAATAATAATAAACTAGCATAGCATGAAAACACAAGTCCACAAAGTTTGTTAATGCGTTAAATGATTGCTCATCTTGTATAAGGCTAATAAGAGATAGATGGAAAATAAAATTATTCATACTTTACAGTTTTAATTTATATTTTATACATAAATTATAGTACAAAAACAAATTACACCATTTGATGTGTGTCGTTGTCTCTGAAAATTATGACAGAAAACCAAAGTTGCGTTTCCCGACTTATAAGCCAGTTAAGCCTTCATATGATTTCAGATGCTTGACAAATGTCGGGAAATGTAACTCGTGCTAAAAAAGGAGTGTAAGTGACAAGTTCCTTACGCAGTTACGCTCAAATGAATAATGAAAATGAATTGTGACAAAACATGAACTGGAATTTAGATGATGGGTTACAATTTATTGAATAAAGTGTTTGGTTGATAATAGACATTATGCAGAACTGACAAAACAATATCATAGTTGAGAAACAGGGACACCGTTTAGAAATTTAGGAATATTCCTCCCAAAATCTCAACATGTTTAGTATTTAAAAAAAAGACCATCAAGTTTTACAAATTGTGGAATATTTAAGTGACAAAATCTATGACCCAAAAACTATAGTATAAATGAAAGAGAAACAAAACTATAGGCTGACTATGTTCTTTTTTTGGATGTAGTGGAAATGTATGCAATTTGAAAAGAAAGAAAGAAATTTATTCCATTAATCTCATACATCGAATTAGCTCTTACATACAAAGTCTATCATCTACATTACAAGACTTTAAAGCAATCCAATCAAGTCACTGATAGGTAAGTGGTAAAGAATTGAAATTTTAAATATTTTTGTCTCTACTTATGGAGAAGAAAAATAACATACAATGACAAAGATTTAATTCAAACAGACCAGCGAAATATATATAGTTTGTCTACAAAAATAGAAAATCGAACCTCTCTTCAAACAATAAAGTTTCCAAGAACAAAATTAGCAAAAAAATATTCAACAATACTGAAGTATCTTTCTAAATATCCCAGTAACTTCTTCCTCTTCTTCTTCATCTACCTCTTTTTTCCCAAGACTAAACTGGGAGTAAGGTGCGTTACATGCATCGGAAAAGAAAAGCAGTAGAAGAATATGACAAAAGTCGAAAAAAAGCCCAGCCTTACCGCCCCCTCTTACATTAATTAGCGAGAATACTCGTCGCAGACAGAAAATCCACCCTAGAGCTTCACGGGACCGTGACGGACCCTCACTATGGTAAATCGTCAATGTAAGGGTTCATCCCTTGGCCAAGGTTAGTCACAACCATACCCCCCTCACAAAACCCTGCCATTCACTCCTATTAAGCACCTTTATTCTCGCCTCTGCCAAACTCACATTTCTCTCCTTCAAACATTCGTTTACTGACTCAATCCACTTTTTCTTCGGTCTCCCAGCCGGTCGGTTCCCAACACACTCGCCACTATACATCCGCTTAACCAACCGACTATCTTCCATCCTTTCCACATGACCAAACCATCTCACATACTTTCATTTATTATCATCATTTACCCTTTCTTCACACCTACATGATGCACTCCTCTAATGCGTTCATCGCTCATTTTATCAATTTTTCTCAACACTAGACACGCCCCTAAATGTCATTCCTCATTTTATCAATTCTTGTCTCACACGACTAACACGCCCCTAAGATTGTCCACTGAACAACAATTGAATCATTAGACTAGTACCTTCAAAATACAATATCATTTTCTAGATGATTTTGTGAACTCTAAAAACTTCTCTCGCAATTTAATAAAACAAATTACCGTACCTCATGTTCAAATAACTCTGAAATTCTAGTCTTTATAATTATTCGGCTTTAAAAACCAAAGTTTAAAGAAGCACACATATACCTCCCCTTTCAATGTCTAAAAATTCAAATCTACTT
>JABUQX010129343.1:0-7500 GCA_015478945.1 Trachelipus rathkii
TTTAACATTAACAAAGTTCCATACTTACATCAGTAAAGTAACTAACATGGTATGCAAAACGTAACTTATTCTTACTTTTTTCAAGCATATCTAAAACATAATATAGAATATATATATATATATCATAAAAATAACTTTTACTAAAATTTCATAAAATATATAATTATCATACAGACACGAGATATACTAATAAACAAAGTTTCCACAATAATAAAAAAGTAATAAAGCATCAAACTGAAAAAAAAGAAATAATGCACAAAAGACATAACTAGCACATCTAGCAGGAAAAACTGTTTAACGATTAACAAAGTTCCATACTTACAAAAACAGTAGATATGGTATGCAAAACGTAACTTATTCTTACTTTTTCAAGCATAACTCTAACATATTAACGTTAATCTTACACTAACACAGTAACATTTAACTAAAATTTCTCACAACATTGGTTAATCATATACAGAAGCTGCGAAAAGTTGCCTAACGGTAACAAATTTCCACATCAAATAAAGCTAACATAGCGTAACATGCAACTAAAGAAAATAAATGCACAAGACCAACCTAACACAACTTACACACGAATACACTGTTAACATTAACAAAGGTTCATACTTAACAACCATAAATGCAACTACATGGTATGCAAAACGTAACCTAATCTTACTTTTTCAAGCATAACTCTAACATATTGACGTTATTCTTACACTGACACAGTAACATTTAACTAAAATTTCTCACAACAATGGTTAATTATACTGATCAACGATATACTCTAAATAAACAATGTCTTCACAATTAATAAAGCTAACAATAGCATCATATGAAGCTACGGACAATAATGTGCCAACGACAAACCTAACCATCTTACGCCCTAATAAACTGTTAACTTAAGCAAAGTTCACACTTAACACAAGTAAAGTAACTAACTTTACATACAAAACGTAACTTGTTCATACTTTGCCAAGCATATCTCTAGCATATAAACTTTAATCTTACATTGACACAGTAACATTTATCAAAAATGGTGTCATAACCATACCTAACCATCATAATACTTAAAGTTAATACGAATAAAGTAAAGTTTTTAGACTTATCTCTTTTTAGACTCCGCCTTCCTTTTCAGAAAATAACAACTCTAAACATGAAAATGATTTTACGCTTTAACTATTTGCATAAAGTGATGCAATACTTATTATATTTGACCCCCTGGCAGGAATACAAGCAATGTAGCAGTCGCCATTCGGTTTACGATTAAATATAAATGACACATCGTTGGGAATAACGAAACTCCTCATGAAGATATCAACAACAAAGCGTAGAGAACATGCAGAGAGATGTCCCATGTTAATCAACACAGCGAAAAAAACTATCCTACTTGAAGAAAAAATAAGTGTATAAACATCCCTTAATTGTAATGAGATTCTTTCTCTTTCAACCAATCAGAAGAAAGTTAACAAGAATACGACGTACGAATAAACCATATCAGTTCAAAAGGGTATATATTCTCGTTCGACAACAACAACAACAACAACAACAACAACAACAACAACAACAACAACAACAACATAGTACAAAGATAAGTTCTTTGGATACTGACCTCCGATATTTGATGGCGTAACATTGTTTTTCACATTAATAAAGCTACCATAGCATCACCAGAGCTAAGAAAATAATGTAACACAACGACGAATCTAACACACCTTTTAAAGCACGAATAAACTGTTAACAGTTAAATCAAATGTTTCCACACTTAACACTGTAAAGGTAACTGACATTGCATACCAAAACGTAACCTATTCATCTTTTACCCAAACATATTCTCCATCATATTAACTTAATTTTAACATGACACAGTAAATATTTACAAGAATTTTATCATAACCTTGTTTAAATTATCATACAGAGGCAGTGAAAGTAATGGCTAACGTAACAAAGTTTCGCACATTAAATAAGCTAACTACATAAACCTGAACTAAGATATTAATGTACAATGCAAACCCAACACACCATATGCATGAATAAACCACTAACATTAACAAACTTTACACATCTTAATCAACAGTAAAGTTACAGTAAACACTTCGTCCAAAACGATACCCTATTCAACTTTTTCAAGCATATCCTCTGACAATATCAATGTTAATTTTTAACATTAAATCGTAATATTTAACAAAGTTTAGCATAAACCTGTCTAATCATCATACTGACAAAGAATATATGCTGACGTAAAACAATATTGTTTTACCATCAACTTTCGTAACATTAAAAAAAATTCATCTAACTCGTCTAAATATCAATAATCCCCCAGCGAAATAATCGCAAACATAACAAAGTTTTAACCAAACATAACAAAAAATAACAAAATTTTATCCTAACATAACATAAAAATAAGTTCTTTGAGTAAAATATCACAGTAAAACGTAATAATTTACTGATTTTTAAAGCAATAATCAAGTAAAATCAGTAAAATAATCAACCACCCATCCCTGAGTCCCCTACCCGTCCCCGCCTGTGATCTATTGAGCTATTGATTCATGTCATATTTCATGTATCATTTTGGACAACCATAACATAAAAATATGTTCTTTATATACTAACCTACGAATATATGCTTAACCAACAAAGTTTTAGCATCAATAAAGCTAACAAATCATAACCGCGACTAGGAATATAATGTACAAATGCAAACCTAACATACCTAGCGTATGAATAATCAGCTAACATCCTGAAAAATTCCCTACTGATCAAGGTAAACTAGCTAACAGATCATACAATACTCGATATGTTCCACTTTTCGCGCATATCAGCAACAGGTAAAGCCGTATTATCTAACAAAATCCCTTAACAAAGTGACCAATCTATCAAAGATGCCACCATCTTGAACTATGAATTGACACTATCTTCATCAAAGTGTCACTCGTTTTGAGTATAACATCATTTGAACTGTGAATAAACGTAGACATTAGCAAAAGTCTAGGGCAAACCTAACATTATTCAACAAAAACTTAACCTAGGTTCACGTTTCTAACACATCATCGTCAGTTAACACAGTAATATCTTACAAAAACTATCCATTTCTCTAACAATCATGGTTATTTCCACATTTGGTCATAGTAATATTTTACATAACGTACCTAAACTTTCGAATAAACAGTTTTCATTAACCAAGAGTATCTAAAGCAAAGCACATTACCTTCCGAGAAAACAACCAGGGGGGATCGCCCCTTAAAGGGCGTGTGAATCCTGCGAGGGGGGATCACCCCGAAGGGGTGTAAGCGGGCTTTACCCCTCCGAAGGAGGGGTAAGGCCTCAGCCCTTCAAGGGGCGCATCCCCCCTGGGTTTTCTCTCGGAAGGTAATGTGTTGCTTTAGATACTCTTGGTTAATGAAAACTGTTACGTTTTGCATACCATGTTAGTTGCTTTACTGGTGTTAAGCATGGAACTTTTGTTAATGTTACAGTTTATTCCTTCTGCCTAAGATGTGCTAGGTTTGTCTTTGTGCATTATTTCTTTAGTTCAGTTGATGCTATGTTAGCTTATTGATGTGGAAACTTTGTTACGTTAGCATTACTTTCGCTGGTCTGTATGATAATTAACCAATGTTGTGAGAAATTTTAGTTAAATGTTACTGTGTTAGTGTAAGATTAACGTTAATATGTTAGAGTTATGCTTGAAAAAGTAAGAATAAGTTACGTTTTGCATACCATGTTAGTTGCTTTACTGGTGTTAAGGTATGGAACTTTTGTTAATGTTAACATGTTTATCCTGCTTTAATGATCGTGCTAGTTTGTCTTTGTGGGCATTATTTTCTTAGTCAGTTGATGCTATGTTGTTTATTAATGTGGAAACTTTGTTACGGTAAGCAATACTTTCGCTGGTCTGTATGTAATTAACTCAATGTTGTGAGAAATTTTAGTTAAATGTTACTGTGGTAGTGTAAAGATTAACGTTAATATGTTAGAGTTTATGCTTGAAAAAAGTAAGATTAGGTTACGTTTTTGCATACCATGTGTTAGTTGCTTTACTGGTGTTAAGTTTGGAATTTTGTTAATGTTGACTGCTTATTCCTGCTTAGATGTGGTTATGTTTGATCGTTGTACATTATATTCATTGTTCAGTTGATGCTATGTTAGCTTTATTAATGTGGAAAACTTTATTATGTTAGCAATACTTTCGGCTGGTCTGCTGTGATAATTAACCAATGTTGTAATAAATTTTTGCTAAATGTTACTAATGATTAGTGTAGATTAACGTAATCTATGTTAGGGTACGAACCAAAACAAGCAATCATCAGGATTATTGCGTATGTTTTCGAAAAACGAACCAAACAAGATATCATAGGGTATTGCGTAATAATTTCGAAAAGTGGGAGGAGTTTGAACAATTTCTCGACCTTGTATTTGATAACTCTAGTGAAACAGGAACCACCATCAGCTTTGTACATGTTCGTTCTGTATGCATTGTTAAGTTACTTTAGTGTTGTTAAGTATGAAATTTTGTTTAATGTTAGTCATTTATTCGATCATCAATGTATTGTTAGGTTTTTTGCCACATTGAGTGCTGTTATATTCCAGTCAGGATATGATATGTTTAAACTTATTGATGTGAAAAATTTGGTATGTTAGCATATATTATTAACCAATGTTGTAATAAATTTTTGTTAAATGTTACTAAGTTAATGTAAAAATAACAGGGATATGTTAGAGATATGTTTGAAAAAAGTGTGAATATGGTACGGTCTGTAAGCAAAGTCAGTTACTTTCCTGTTGCCAAGTATGGTATTTTGTTAGGTTTAACAGAGTTTAATACATTATATTCTTCGCGCCAACGATACGCAATTAAAGCTTTATTGATGTGAAACTTTGTAATTTACAGTTTTACTGTTTTAGTTTATGTAAAAATGTAATTTTTTACGTTATAAACAGGATAAAAGAAATAAAATTTTAGTAAAAACAAAAAGTTTTAAAGAAATAAAGTTAAAAATTAAAAGTTTTTCTTTAAAAAAAAAAGTTTTAAAGAAATAAAATTAAAAATAGCTAAAAGTTTTTTAAAACAAAAAGTTTTAAAGAAATAAAGTTAAAAATAAATAAAAGTTTTTAAAACAAACAGAACAAAAAGATGTGAAAGCAACGTTCTAATATGTTTTGCTAGTATTTTACTGTTGTTAAGTATTGAAATTTGTTAATGTTAGCTGTTTATTCGTGTTTAAGGTATGTAGGGTTTTGATGTTATACATTATATTCTTAACATTAGGGTTATGTTATGTTAGTTTTATTGATGTGAAAAACTTTGTTATGTCAACATATATTCGAGGGTTAGTATAAAAAGACATTATTTTTATGCTATGGTTTATCCAAAATGATACCTCGAAATATGACTGGAGTCAACAGACCAATAGATCAATACCCCAATAGATCAGGGAGGCCAGAGTGGGTGGTTTTGATTTACTGATTCAGTGGATTTACCGTTTAGGGGTAATGTAAACAAAATTTTTTACGTTATATACTTGAGAAAAAGTGTAAAATTTTAAAGTAAAAACAAAAAAGTTTTTAAAGAAATAAAAATAAAATTAACAAGTTTTTTTAAAAAAACAAAAGTTTTAAAGAAATAAAAATGAAAAATGACAAAAGTTTTTAATAACAAAAAGATTTAAAGAAAGAAATTAAAATAAATAAAAGTTTTTTAAAAACACAAAAGTTTTAAAAAGAAAAGAAATTAAAAATAAATAAAAGTTTTAACAAAAGAAAAAAAAGATGTGAAAGGCAAACGTTCTATATGTTTTGCTAGTTACTTCACTGTTGTTAAGTATGAAACTTTGTTAATGTTAGCTGTTTTATTCGTGTTTAAGGTATGTTAGTTTTTTCGGTGTGTGTTATATTCGTGGTTCAGACTATGATATGTTAGCTTTGTTAAGCAAAAAACTTTTTACGTTTGCATATATTCGTTGATCAGGTATGATAATTAGGTAACGGTTGGATGATAATTATAACAGTGTTAATACGAAAAATAGTATGATATGTTAGAAGATTGTTTGAAAACGTATGCATGGTTACGTTTTTGTATGCAACGCTAGTTACTTTACTGTGTTAAGTAATGCGAACTTTGCTAATGTTAGCGATTTATTCAGGCATAGGGTATGTTCGATTTGATGTTGTACATTATATTGTTACATCAGGTTATGATATGCTAGCTTTAATTGATGTGAAATCTTTGATGCGTTAGCGTATTTTCGTTGGTCAAGTATGATAATTACACAAGATTGTGGATAAATTTTTGTTAAATGTTCATGTTCGTGCACCAATAATAATGATATGTTATGAGATATTGTTTTGAAAAAAGTGTGATAGTTATCGCTATTGTTATGCAATGTTAGTTACGTTACTGTTGTTAAGTGTATTGAACTTTGCTGATGTTGACTGCTTATTCGTGATAAGATGTGTTAGGATTGTGAGTGTACATTATATATTCGTAGTTCATATGATCCTATGTTTGCTTTAATATATGAAAACTTTGTTACGTTAGCATATATTCATTGATCGGTATGATACTTACACAAGGTTGTGATAAATTTTTTGTTAAATTTTACTATGTTAATGTAAAAACATCAGTGACATGTTAGAAAAAGTGTAAGTAGGTTACTGTTCCCTGACGCTCAAATGTTAGTTACTTAACTGTTGTTAAGTATGGAAGTTTGTTAATGTTAACTGTTTATTCAGTGTTTAAGATGTGTTAGGTTTGGGAATGTACGTTATATTCGTAGTTCAGGATGAATGCTATGTTTTGCTTTATTGATGTGAAAAACTATTGTTACGTATAGCATATATTCATTGATCAGTATGATATTTAGACAAGGTTATGATAAAATTTTGTTAAATATTACTATGTTAATGTAAAAATATCAGTGCCATGTTAGAAAAAGTGTAAGTAGGTTCCGTTCTGCACTCAATGTTAGTTACTTTACTGTTGTTAAGTATGGATCTTTGTTAATGTTAGCATATATTCATTGATCAGTATGATAATTAGACAAGGTTATGATAAAATTTTATTAAATATTACTATGCTAATGTATAAATATCCAAGATTGGAATAGGGATGGGGGAGGGGTGGGTGGTTTGATTTACCGATTTACAGGTTTAGGGTGTGTAAAAATACAAATTTCTTAAGTTTTAAATATGAAAAGCGTAAAATTTTAGTAAAAACACATTGTTTAAAGCATATAAAACAAAATAAATGAAAGTTTTGTGTTATGTTATACAAAATATGACATGAATCAACAGATCATAGAGGGGGAGGGGCGTGAGGGAAGGGAGGCTGAGGAGGCCGGGGAGGCTCAAGAGGCTCCAGAGGCTCCAGAGGCTTTTGAGGGTGTTTGATTTATATAAAAAACGTAAATTTTTTTTTTATAAACTTAAAAGATAAAAAAAAAATGTTTAATTTTTTAATTTTTTTAATTTTTTAAAAAAATATTTTAATTTTTAATTTTTTTAAAAAATTTTTAAAAA
>JABUQX010129343.1:15000-22500 GCA_015478945.1 Trachelipus rathkii
GACCATCTTGAATCTCATTCTCTCTTTCCGATCGCCAGTACGGCTTTCGGCGTTCGAGGTCTAATGGTGATATATACTTTCCTATTAAACCGATTTATGGTTTTTTCCGCCCTTCGGAACTACGGGGAGACTTGCGTGGTGGCGCTTGACATTTCCAAAGCATTTACCGGGTACGGCACGCGTCACTGCTCTCTCAAGCTCCCCTCCTTTGGGTTTCCTCTCTCTTTGCTTACTTATGTCTAGTTTTCCCTTTCCAAATCGCTCAATATCGGCTGTTGTTTATGGGGCGACTTCTTCTTCTTTCTGTCAATAGTGGTGTTCCTCAAGGGTTCTGTCTTATCTCCTACTTTATTCCTACTTTTCATTAATGATCTTCTCACCTGCACATCTAACTCTATTCACTCATATGCCGATGACTCGACCCTTCATTCTTCAACTCATTTCAATTCTGCTCCCTCTTTTACTTCTAGAATTGCCTCTCGTCTTAATCTTTCCGATTCTATTCTCGCTGATCTGGATAGAATTCGGGTGGGGTCGTCTCAACTTTGTGAAATTCAATTCTTTAAAACTCAACTTCTACAAATCTCCTCTCTAAGACACCTTCTAACTTCCTATCCCTTTCGACGGTTCTCTCGTCCTCTCCTGTTGACAATATAACATCCTTGGCCTCAAAACATAAACAAAAAAATGTCTTGGAAACCTCACATCACAACGGTTGCTAAGGCAGCCTCAAAGAAACTGGGAATTCTGTTTAGACTGCGAGACTTTTTTTCCTCTCCACAGTTACTCCAGTTATACAAGGGCCTCATCCGCCCTTGTATGGAGTACTGCTCTCAATATCTGGGGGGGCTCAAGTTTCACCCGGCTTTCTGGATAGGGTGAGTCCAAAGGCAAAAGACTTAAAACTGTCGTTCTTTCTAGTTTCACTTGACCCTCTATCTTTGCGGCGCGATGTTGGTGCTTTATCTCTTTTCCTATAGGTACCGTAGCGCAAGTGGCCTCGAGGGACTTTCCACTCGCGTGCCAACCCTTTTAAGACGGCCCTCATGTAGCACAAGGGGTGCTGTATCGGCACATGATTTTGTGTTGAAATTTGGAAATTCAGACTTGCTTCGCTGTGGTGCCTCCTTCTTTCCTGCCACCTCTGTTCTGTGGAACTCTCTTCCATCTTCTGTTTTCCTACTCAATTTAAATTCCCTCACCTTTAAAGCCCGCGTCTGTGCTCATCTGCCGTGTTTGCGTTAGTTTGATAGTTTGTTGATTTTAACACTCCCCTCCTGAATAGGGCTTGCCCGTGGAGCGGTGGTGATGTCTGTAAAAAAAAAAAATATATATATATATATATATATATATATATATATATATATATATATATAATATATATATATATATATATATATATAATATATATTATAATTATATATATATATAATATACTAAATATATATATATATTAATAATATTATATATATATATATATATATATATATATCACATCGGCAGTGCGTTATCGTCGATATTCATATTAGTTATTGATGGAGAAAATCCAGGCAAGGAGCCCCCTTCCCTATATTTTGTACGGATGTATATTTGGTTCACCTATGAAAGTTACGCCAAAATGTACCTAAGACAATTGGGGTATTGTTGTGATGTAATAAACTCAAAAAAAAATTGAAAAATTGCTTTATTCCGCGGTTGCTTATTTAAAAAAAAATTAATATATATGCAGAACAGTATATATATTATATATTTTGTTATTGACGTTAAACTTAAATTAAAGCTTCTTTTACATAATTTATAGGTTAGAATATATATATATAATATATATATATATATATATATATATATATATATATATATATATATATATATATATATATATATATATATATATATATTATATATATATATATATATATATATATATAATATATATATATATATATATATATATATATATATAATATATATATATATATCTATATAATATATATATATATATATATAATATATATATATATATATTATATATATATAATATATAATGTATATATAATATATATATATATAATATATATATATATTAGGGATGTACGATACCAGAAAAGAGGCCGATACCGATACCGATACCGATACTCTAATTTTTTAGGTCCGATACCGATACCGATACTTTAATTAAAATAATAAATACACAGTAATAAAATAGAACATTGTGTACTGCTAGGCAACTCAGGATTTCAAATTCCTGTAAACCACCATGCTAATTTATTTTATATTGGTTGTTGCATAAGTATATTTATTTTTATAATTAAAATAGTATCTTTTAAGGAATAATTAATGCAAATAATAATAATAACTTTTTTATATTTGTGTTTATTCAAAAAAATATTCCATTTTCCATTTTCCAGTGAGTATGAACAAAGTTTAGCTACTAGCTTTTATGTTTTAACATGATTACATATTTACAAGAAGATTCTTTAACTAGCTTATAATATAAAGAATAAAAAATAATGAAAGAAGATACCTCATTAATCAGCTGAAAAAACAAAATAAAAAGCGCTATTACTCAGATATGGCATAATACAAATATACTACCTTTAAGATAAAGATAGATATCATTCAATTCTCAAATTCAAAAATTCTCAAATTGGGATGCAAAAGCATTAAGCTTTAACTAGTATCTGGCAAGAGCCTGTTTCTTTTTGGGGTGTTTAATATTCGCCACCTACACTATAAAATACGCTCGCTCTCGACTGATGAGGGAGGGGTGATAATTATTTGCTTTGCAAGCCACTGATAATGGAAACCTTCGCCATTTTCAATGCACCACATGAAAGGATTCTTCTCTGTAGAGGCAGCATCTCCATGGTTTCGTAGAGCCTCATCTCCTCTTTCACAGATTGCAATTTGAAATTTATCTTGGCTCCTTAATGACTGTCTCTTCAGTTTTTTCGATGGGGTTCCTTGGTGTGATTCCTTTGAAGGTGAATGAGGTGTCAATGCAATTTCGGAAATGAACTTATCAAAGTCTAACATATCCAAATTCTCATCTTCAGTAGGTTTATTGTCTGAAAAAGCCACCATCGCACTATCAGTGCTGTTTTGCCAGGGGATTGCTTGGATAAGGCGGCTTCCATTCTGTGAATCTTTTTTTTGTCACGCGAGCAAGCTCTCGGTTATGCTATTTAAATGCCATTCTAGAAGTGTTCACTCGGTCGAGATGAAATTCTTGTGAGGTTTCAGCTTAGCTTAATGATTCTTTTTAGAACCTTTTTATTTTTTTATTTTTTTTTTACAGTTGTCACCGCCGCTCACGGGCAGAAAACCCTATTCAATTAGGGGGTGTTGAACGCCTCAAAAATTCATTTAACGCAAATTACGCAGATGAGCATAGACGCAAGGGCCTTAAAGTGAGGGAGATTAAATTGAGTAGGAAAAACAGAAGATGGAAGAGAATTCACAGAAGCCAAGGTGGCAGTCAAGAAGGAAGCAACGCAGTGACTAGTCTTGAGTTACTAATATCAACACAAAACTCATGTGCCGCACCGCACCCCTTGTGCCTACGAGGGGGTTAGTAAAGTTTGGTGTACGCGAGTGGCAAAGTCCTCGAGCACTTACCGGCTACGCTACCTATAGAAGAGATAAAGCACCAACATTGCGCCGCAAAGATAGATGGTCAAGTGAACTAGAAAGTACAGGACAGTTTATAAGCTTTTTGGCCTTTGACTCGACCCTAGCTAGTAGGACGGTGATTCCGGACTACCAATGAATATATATATATAATATATATTAATATATAATTATATATATATATAATATATATATATATATAATATTATATATATATATATATATTATATATATATATATATCTATATTAATATTATATTATATATATATATATATATATATACCGCATTTTGCACACCTTCGAAGAAGGGGTGCGCCAGACGGTTGCGTAGCAACCGTCGTACATGTGCCCCCTCTTAGTTGCTACGATTGACCCCCCTTTAGGGGGCTTAGCCCCCCTTTTTGATGTTTTGACCTTGATATTTTGGGCCTTTGATATCGTATCAAGGCCCGAAATTGACCTTTCATAAGGTTGTGAAGGGATTAAGTGGGATTAATCAACTCAGATGCAGGTACCTGACGCAGTTAACCTGTTTTGGGAACTTGTTCTAAACTTGAGCTCCTGTATGTAAATGTCCGTATGTGTCTGTCCTAACTTTGAATTCATTTTATTTCCATCCACATTCACACCTACACCTACACACACAAACACACGGCTACGTATACACACACACACACCCGCTAGGCTACACCTACACACACACACACACACACCCGCTAGGCTACTTATACACCACACGCCTCCCGCTAAGGCTACTTATACACACATACACCCACCCATAGACACTTACACTCACACCTACACCTACACACACACACACACATAGACACATACACCCGCCATCACCAACCCCACCATAGATACATACACCCACCATAGATACATACACCCACCCTAGCTCACACCTACACCTACACACACCCACCCTAGCTCACACCTACACCTACACCTACACCTACACACACACTATGACACTTTATACACATCATAACACCGCCATAGAACACACTTACACTCACTCCTATAGACACTTACACTCACCCATATACACTTACGCTCACACCTACACACACATACACACAAACACACCCACACACACATGGACACATACACACATACCTAGACAACCCCCCCCCTCCCCACCCCGCCATAGATACATACACCCACCCTAGATACATACACCCACCCTAGCTCACACCTACACACACACACACACACAAACACACACACACATGGACACATACACTCATACCTAGACACACACACCCACCCACCCTCACCAACCCCGCCATAGATACATACACCCACCTTAGATACATACACCCCACCCTACGCTCAGCATCTACAACGCTACACCTAACACATACACACATACCTAGACACACCACCCACCCTCACCAACCCCGCCAATAGATACAATACCCCACCCTAGATCATACCCCCACCCTCGCTCACACCTACACCTACTAACACAGTCACACTATGACACTTATACACACTTACACCCACCCATAGACACTTACTCTCACCCATAGACACTTACACTCACCCATAGACACTTACACTTACACTCACCCATATACACTTACACTCACACACACACACACACACACACACACACACACACACACACACACTCGAAATCTTAATGCCTCTGCTTTGATGCCTCAGCTTTGATGCCTCAACTTTGATGCCTCAGCTTTGATGACTCAGCTTTGATGCCTCAGCTTTGTTGGACTCAGCTTTGATGGCTCAGCTTTAATGGCTCAGCTTTGATGGCTCAACTTTGATGGCTCAACTTTGATGGCTCAACTTTTAAGGCTCAGCATTATTGATGACTCAACTTTGAGTTCGTCATCTTTGACGGTTCAACTTTGATGGTTCAGCTTTGATGACTCAGATTTATTGATGGTTCAGTACATTTTGATGGTTCCCAATCACCGTAAGGATGGTCTAGGAGTGTTCTATGAGATCCCTATGTGTGTCAGACGAGTGTCAGGTAAGTGCCAAGTGAGTGCCAATGAGTTCCAAATGAGTGCCACATAGTGCCAAGTGAGTGCCACATAGTGCCAACTGAATGCCACATAGTGCAACTGAACGTGGCCACTTTTTTTTCAAAGCCTTTTCTAGCCTCCCCTGAGCCTAGAATAGCCCTAATATTGGTGTCTACCCCTAGGTTATAAGGTATGAGGATTCGATTGGTGTATATTATAAGTTGCTAGGATGCATCCTAGTATGAGTTAGCTTTTTCTAGCCTACCCTGATCATAGAATAGCCCTAATATTGTTGCCTACCCATAGGTTATAAGGTATGAGGAATCGATTGGTGTGTATTATAAGTTGCTAGGATGCTTCCTTTTTCTAGCACTTCTAGCAGGACATAATAATTAATTAATTCTCCAGATTTATAGTAGATCATGCCAGACCGCACGACAGACCGCAGGGGCACCCC
Organism: Trachelipus rathkii; assembly: GCA_015478945.1. Classification (NCBI taxonomy): domain Eukaryota; kingdom Metazoa; phylum Arthropoda; class Malacostraca; order Isopoda; family Trachelipodidae; genus Trachelipus; species Trachelipus rathkii. Next base: position 21,083 of record JABUQX010129343.1, read on the forward strand.
GCCGCGAATCCGCCGCGAATCCGGCGCGTGTGCCCGCAGTCGCAATATTACCGCGTAACCGTAATAATAATAATAATAATAATAATAATAATAATAATAATAATAATAATAATAATAATAATAATAATAATAATAATAATAATAATAATAATAATAATAATAATAATAATAATAATAATAATAATAATAATAATAATAAAGAAAATCCGAATTATTTAAAAAACTTTGAAATATTTTTAGTTAACATTGAATGAATAATATAAATGTAAGTGAATAATTGTTATTTTTAAATAAAAACCTAGAATGATTTTAATAAAATACATGTTATGTTAACAGAGAAAAACTTATTTTGCTATTTTTATACTTATTACACGGCTAAAGATGATGATAAAGCAGTAAGTCAATAGAACAAAACGTGGTATAGCTTTGCCGTAGAGGCCCGCTGCTAGGGGCCTTGCCTTACTGATTTTACTCATTTATTGCTTTAGGGTACGAAATATATGTTTTTAATAAAATTTCAAAAATTTTAGTAAAAATTATTTTAAAACTTGATAGTTATAAAATTTATAAACAAAAAGTATTAACAGTTAATAATAATAATAAATTCTTTGTTCAAAGATAATGATTTATTATAGAAGTTTTAAGAAACTTTGAAATAATTTTAGTTATAATTGAATGAGTAAAATAAATGTACGTGTTTAATTTAAAGCATAAAATGTTTTAATAAATTATATGTTATGTTCATACAAAAAAACTTATTTTTGAAATGTTTAACCAGTGTATATTTTAATGAACAGGGTGTGTGTGTGTGTGTGTGTGTGTGTGTGGTGTGTGTGTGTGTGTGTGTGTGTGTGCGTGCGTGTGTGTGTGTGTTTTTCGTGTTGGAATGTCAATGTACATAGATGATAATAATAGTCATGAAGTAAAATGACTGGAGGTATAATAATAATAATAATAATAATAATAATAATAATAATAATAATATAATAATATAATAATAATAATAATAATAATAATAATAATAATAATAATATAATCATAATAATAATATAATAATAAATAAAAAAAAAAATAATAATAATAATAATAATAATAATAATAATAATAATAATAATAATAATAATAATAAAATAATAATAATAATAATAATAATAATAATAATAATAATAATAATTAATATATACTAATAATAATAAAATAATAATAAAATAATACATGGTGTGTGTGTAAGTGTGTGTGTGTGTGTTAAATATAATAATAATAGATATGAAGTAAATGACAAAGTATAATAATAATAATAATAAATAGTAATAATAAAAATTAATAAATAAAAATGAATAATAATAATTAATAATATAATAATAATAATAATAATAATTAATAATAAATCATAATAATAATAATAATAAATAATAATA
>JABUQX010129343.1:27500-30801 GCA_015478945.1 Trachelipus rathkii
GCCTTTTCCAGTTGGGAGTATTAGCAACAGAAACCATCATAGCGAATAAGAGGAGGAAAGATGAATTTACAGAGTTGTTAGAGATGTTTTTTGGCAAGAGAAGAGAAATTTTTGAGTAGTAGAACAAGGAATCAGCGTACTTTCGATTATTGAAATCCTTTATGTAAGTCTAAAAGCCCTGCACGGTTTCGAGCTAAGCGAAAGTTAGCAAGTAGTGAAGAAGAATCGAGAATTTTTCCACATCCCGATAGCACTGTCTTTAGCCCTGAGTGGCCAGAGCCAAGCACGATCGAACCATGGATTTGGAGGAGAAAAAGATTTTGAAGATGGAATGAATCTGCTCATCCCATCAACGATTACAGTTCCCCACTTTATCGGCAGAAGCTGAAGCGTCTTCAGGGTCAAAGCAGTCAGCTCATTATAGTTAGCTTGAGAGCACGATTGCATGCCCTCCCAATCGGGTGCCAGATCAAGTGCCAGACGAAAACCTCATAGGGAGTGATGAGCTGTTGGAAGAAAGTATTAAATTAAGAGATAAAAGTTGTGGTCAGATTTACCGATAGGAGTGAAGGTGGGTATTTATTGAGAGAAGGACTAGTGGTGAACATAGGTCAAGTGTGTTCAAGAATTGGTTGGGACGATCCGGAATGTGTGTGGGTTCTTTAATTAGTTGCTCCAGATCGTTGAGAATACTGAATGATTCGGCTTCCTCCCCACCTAAATCAGTATGAGAGGAACCCATCCATTCAGTGTTGTGTACATTGAAACCCCCTAAATAGAGGACCTCAGTATTTGGTTGAGAAGATATGACAGTTTCGTGAGAAGTAGTAAGGTAATCAAAAAAGGCATGAAATCTATTCTGTTAGGAAACAGTAGTCAGAAGCACAAAAGATTATGTAGTAGAAGAAAGAAAGATTTTAGGCCACAGAACAACGAAGTTAGGAGATTCAAGATTCTCGAGACGTGTTACAGGAGTGTTTATGTTTACATAGGCACATACTCCAACCTTCCAGACGGAAATTATAAAATAAGTTAAAGTTGGGATATATTACGAGTTAGAGGATGAATTCTTAGCAATCTGGGTCTCAGCAAGAGCAAAAGGTTAGGGTTAGTGTTAGAGAGGTGGTATTCCACGGATGAGAGTTAGAGTGCAAGCCACTGATGTTGGTAAAGTCAATAGAAAGCCCGCGCCTGTGCAAATCTGCTTCATACACGCGCACACACAATTATATAAAAAAAAATAAAATAAAAAAAAAAAACAGAGAAACAAACAGACAAAAACCAAAGGAGAAATGAGGAAAAATTATTCGTATGCCAAACTAAATTTAAATACCTGAAAATTTTAAAACGTTCTAAACCGTATTTTACAGTAAATATTCTAAAATATGAAAATAATCAATAGTTTTAAAACACTCGCGCACTCACACACACTCACGAAAATTGCGTACAAACAAGAAAAAAAAATACTATTGATCAATTAAAAAAGTGGAAAGCTAATCTGTATAAAAATTATAATAACTGGGCTATCCAAATAGGTAAATGTTACGCTAAAACCCAAGTTGGAGAAACGCTAAAAATCTAAGTTAAAAAGAAGTAGAGGAAAAAAATACATAACCTAGTACTAGCTATATATATCGACTAGATTTATTATTAAATCTAAAAGTTTCTCATAATTTTTCATCCAAAAAGTAAGAAGTATCGGCCATATTAACCGATACCGATACTATCGGTACATCCCTAATATATATATATATATATATAATATATATATATATTATATATATATTATTATTATATATATATATATATATATAAATATATATATATATATATTATAACTATATATTATATATATATATATATATATATATCTGTATATATATATGTATGTATTATATTATATAAAATATATAATATATATATATATATATATATATATATATATTTAATAATATATATTATATATATATCTATACTATTTATATATATATATATATATATATTATAAGTGGGCTTTTGGGGTAGGCAGAGTAGGCAACGCCTACTTGCCTTAGTGAGCCCAAAAAATATTAAAAAGTCAGCATATATATATATATATATATATATATATATATATATATATATATATATATATATATATATATATATATATATATATATAATATATTATATATATATATATATATATATATATATATATATATATATAATGTATTTATTATATATATATATATATAATATATATATATATATATATATTATATAATATATATCTATATCATATATATATATATATATATATATATTATATATATTATATTTATATATATATAATATATATATATATATTATATATATATATTATATTAAGAAATAGATTTTCGTTCGAAGGCTAGCTTTAAGATGCCGTCATCAATTTTTACTCGATTCCTTTTTTAATAGTAGCGATCGGTGGCAATTGTTACTTCTCGAAGTCAAAAAAATAGTTCCTTATTCTCTGAGGCTAGGCAACTGTGGATGTGCCTGACGAGTCGGTAGCAGTCATTTTTTTTTTAAATAATCCCCGTTTAAATTGCATTAGCAAGAAATAATAATAATATTACTAATAACATAATTATAATAACTAACTAATTAATAATTTTATGCTAACTTGATCATCTCTTATACCGAATTATTTTATTCGTAATTTCACTTAAAAATATTGACTCAAAACCAGAGTCTAAGAAAACGCGTTGAGTCACGACTCTTCCTCGGCAATTTGTAGCATGCCTCTGCAGACCAGCAGTAGCTCCGTTTTCTATATATTAATAATGTGAGTGATTTTGTGGGGAGTTTTAGTTATTAATAATACGATTTTCATATTATTTATTATATTAATTTATTCCTGATTTTGTGTGTTTGTAATAAAATTGAGCTGTTAGTTTTATAAATACTGGGATATTGGAATCGTATTCGATTTAAGTTTCCTTAAAAATTACTAAATTCTTTTTCGAGTGTTGTAAGGCCATTGAAATTCCAATGTTAGAATATTGGGGCACCATTTTATTTCTCTTACATTGTCGCTAATATATAATATATATATATATATATATATAATATATATATATATATATTATTATAATATATATATATATATATATATATTATAATATATATCTATATATATATATATAAATGCAAGTAATAATATAATATATATAATATATATATGATATATATATATATATATATATATATATAGTATATTATATAGTATATATATATATATATATATATATATATATATATATATATATATATA